>DWLS01005465.1:0-12670 GCA_018246255.1 Pachliopta kotzebuea | reverse complement strand
TGTTTGGTGGCGATAAATATTTAGATAAGATAACATCAGTCATTTATAATCGATATTGAGATTTTCTCGATACAAACTGCATTTAAACGAATTATTGTCAAATTATTTTTCCTTCAAAAAAGTCCACCGTATACTGTTATTTGGACTATGTGGTAAAAATGTCTTTAACACTGTATTATTTACGTACGTAATAGGTACCATCTAATATTTTATTACTTATTAATGATAGGTATTCTGGAAGGTCTACTCTTGCTACCCAACAATAGTGTACAAATTTTATGTTCCGATATAATTTGCATTATAGCTAGTCTCACTGTTAACGAAGATTAAGTAACATCTAATGTCTAAACTTGACAATTGATAATTCATTCTTAGTTCTCCAGGTTAAATACATTTAATTTTTATATTGATGAAAGGACCTTTGGGATTTATATGATGTTAAGTCTCGTCTCCCCAGTAATTTAACTAACTTACGTTTTTCGAACTAAAACATAGTATTGTTTAAATATTACTGTTTGGAGGTAAAAATAGGAGCTGCAGTGGAATCTGCCTAGGCGGCCTGGGGCAATACGTACCACTATAAAAATATATAGGAGTAATTGTACTTTAATTTTCCTCGTATTAAAATGTACACGTCATGTTCAACATAATATTTTATCGACTTCCTTATGATCATTATTAGATAAGCGATGATTATATTATCGAAAATTATTGTTTTTGTCTAATCTACTTATCTCTCAGATAGTATGGAAGATTTTTTGCGTTATGATGAGCACTGTAAAAAAGTTAGGCGTGCGAAATACACAACAAGTCTTTCATAGTGACAATTATAAGCATAAGCGAAAAATTTGTAATAATAAGGTGAGTGGTTATAAAATAACTATTGTTTCTATACTGTGTTGTTTATTTTAATATAGTAATCAGACTACTATCAAAGCGATGGTTAATTTACCGTATTTGCTATGGAAAGTTTTTAGTTTCCGGCTTCATGTTTTAGATTTACGATTACGACTAACTTATCTCTCTAAAAAATGCTTAATAACTTTTAATGGAAAGAAATACACTAATTAATTGACAGATGATGTTGTTTGATGATAAAAATTTCTTCGATGAAGAAGAAATATATTTAAAATAGAGCGAAATTAATTTTACTATCCAGTGTTCGGTTAAGGTCATTAAAGACAAAAGATTTACGAATAATGTCAGAATAAAGTATTGAATTTAATACGTTCTGCAAACTAAATAGCGTTTGTGTGTATGTGATCGTAAATATTTTATTTAAATAAAAGGCTATAAGGAATTAGCAATGAATTATATTTTAGATTTATCTAACTTTTAGTCCTTGATAATTTATATAGATAGCGTTCGTACTGATGTGCGTAATAACATTGTACGAAGTATATCGTGATTAATAAGGATTAATAACGTTGTGGAATTAATGTAAAAGAATTTATTTTTTGTGCAACGTTTTGTATTAAATATTGTTGTTGCATTTTACTCATTTCGATCAGTTTGGTATTATCAGAAATGGCACAGATATACACAGGTTTACTGGGGCAGGACTTTGTTGCCGGACACTGACTACTATGGCAGTTTTATTTCCGCCGCCAAACTGTAGTGTGTAAATGTTACTATGTATCGATTTGAAGGGCGCTGTAAGCTAGTAACATTGCCGAGGTGATTAGATTTAACACATAATGTATTGAGGCGACGAGCGGAATAAGGTGCTGTGTATATCATTTTAATCTATGCCACGTTGTGCCGTCTGGGCAAGCGTAATACTTACGATAAGGTTGCGTTATATGTTTATAAATGATTATAAAGTTGAAACCGCGTTTGTGTTAGATCGTACACATCGATCGATCGATGTTTAACATTAGAACGGTTCGACATTCCCCGTCCGCGATAGTAAAATGGGTCGTGAATCGATTCTCTTCCCGGTCGTTACCGCGTGTCATTAACGGCCGGCTCGTAAAGCGGCCGCGGGCTGCGGGCCGGCCGTCGGAATGCGCCTCCGGGCACGCTCGCCGATAAACCAGCTCCTGTCTCGACGCTAATAAGCGCCTCCCTCCCGGCTCGCTCGCGCTCATTTCGCTTATTCCGCTCGTTTTACGTCCGCTCCGCGCTCTCGAGACGCCATTCGACGCGGTGCCTAATTAAAATCGGAGGTTGTCTCGATGTAGTCTTTGTTGCCTGCGTTTGGTTTCAGTCCGCATAAAGTTCAAAGCGGGATGTATACGATGCTTGCCCCGCGCTCCGGTTATGTGCACTTTCAAGAGTCGCGCTCCCGGGCACTATTGTTTATTTTTCCATTAACTTACTATGAATTTTTAATTAGTTCAATGAAGTTTGTAATTTTCGATCACGTGTAATTTGACGTGTTATTTTAGTACTTGTATCTTTTATTAATGTATACAAAGTTATTTATTTATACTAAAAAGAGAAAGGTTTTGTATTACCAAAACTCAATGACGTAGAATACGGAAATAATTACGTAACGTTTAAATATTTTTAGTTTTCTATTGTAATAACTATTTAGTTTACACAAATTTATTTGACTATTACTCATTTCTTTGTAATGTTTACGATATTAGTATGTAAATAAAATATCTAGTAAATTCTTATAGAAATTATAATTAAATTACATATAGTACACATGACAGTAGGAAGGCGAAATGGCTTTGTAGTGGTTTAAACTTATATGTTACTCCTGATGATATAAATTTTGCTGAAAAGTGGTCTTTTGTATAAAGACTGTTACGATGACAGCAGTTAAAAACATAATAAAATAACTTAAAAGTACATACAGTCGTGTGATTTAGCTTAATGCGGAAGCAACGAGCTATTTATTTGATAAATAAATTATCAAATAACTATTATCCTTTGATATGACTTTATCATGTTTTGTACTATCGATCAAAAAAGACGAAAAGAACAATATTTATTCACGCTAAAAGTACCATACCGAAAAGTTTTAAGATAAATACTAATAAAGACAATTTTTTAAATAAATCAAATAACTATAGCAATGTACGTGCAAGACAATTTAGGTAATCGATATTAATATAAATGAGATTGACAAAGTATACTATGTGTATGTACAGCATTTAAGGGATAATATATATCTAAGGAAATACCTAAAACGATCCCTAACAGTGTTTGTATATAGGGGTGACGCGTGCAACAGTTTTATATGAGACCAGCACCAATTACAAGCAATATCAAAACCATCAGCTGAAGTGCCATCATTATCTCGGCGGCGGCACGCGAAGATGAGTCTTCCTGCCCTGACATTAGACGCATGTTTTGATGGAATATTCACGGGTTTTTGGAGACAAGTGGAGTGAGCAATCCTGAAGTATGGGGTTGGGACATAGTTAAAGCGTTTAGGCTGAGTGCCGTTGAGTGCTCAGCCTTTTGTAAATTTTTCTATCGTTTTGGGCGGGCATTTGCGTGGCGAAGCTATTTTATCAATTCGCTTGGGGGCGAACCGTTTTGAAGACGCTTAAATGTTTGAATGATTTGGAAATAGGGATTTTTATGATTTATTCAGACGTTTATGTAATAATAAAATTTATTGCGTTGCTGTGATCCCGGATAAGTCGGATTATTATATTTTAAACAATTTGAAGATTATTTTTTGATAACATAGAAAACAATCTAATTAGCCTTTACCTACACAATAAATGTAATAAGTTGAGTAATAATGAGTTTATTACTCGATTTATCATCTATCACGTTTTAGTTATTGATGATACCTATCAATTAAAACAGTTATCTGTAGTGACAAAAGTACATATATTATTATATGCAGCAGACATAACATTGAATATTTTTGCAATAATGCTATTGATGACTACGAAATATTTCAGCGTATATTAAAGAAAATGTGTCATTAACATGAAAATAGACTGTAACACCGAAGTACTTAGTTGGACTCTGATATGTTATGGAGTTTAGGTGGTCGTTGTGTTTAGTCTATCTTAGCCAGCTATCACGATCATGTTATTAATCTGTTATTTTAACAATATTGCTATTCCTGCGTTTTAAATATGAGAACCCGAAGCACACTTCTCCACCCACGGCCTTGTCGTCAATGAACACATTGGAGGATATGGTAGCATAAGTAATATATAGAAGATAGTAATTAAAATAGTATAAATGACCTATAATAAACACTGTTTAAAATAGTAAGAAAACTTATACAAAACACAGTAAGTTAAGATGTATGTATATATGTTAGGAAAAATAATAAAAGATTGTAGAAGGAGTGAACGAAGAAAGGATTAGAACCGGAATAAAATTAAATACAGTGTATGAAAGTAAAGAAAAATAAAAAGAAGACTGCAAAAGATATCTACAGTTAAGTAATTTGAAAAAATAATCAGATGAAGAGAAAAGTAAAATCATGGGAAAGTAAGAACAATTGTACGCCGATTATCGGTGATTTTTTAATAAAAAATTATTGAAATGAAAATGTATATGGACAATAGACGTCTAGAGTCTTGTAGTATGTAGCACGATTTTATGTGTTGCCTTACCACATAATTTTTCATATAAATTGTATGAATACGAATAGGTACAGCGCCGCGTGCGCAGCGCCGCCCTGCTCTGTGTTACAGCTATAAAGAGTGCATAAATTCATCGAAGCGTTTCCACACTGATTGGATACCTATTTCTGATTTAATAGGATCCGCGTGTTTAGATATTCGCGATACGAATGCGATGTTGCAACGAATAAACGGCGACATTGACGAATCTCGTCACGCCTTTATATCGCTCTTAATACTTTCCCGTAAAATTGTAGTTTCACTGCGTTTTATAGCACACGTGTATGGTGTTACTATTTAAATATTTTTATTTATTTATTATTATGTTTTTGATTTTTATTATACGTGCTATTAAGAAATAATGATGTCGTGAATGGAAAAGTACTCTTGCGCATAATAAACTAGCTCTTATGTGTTGAGAAGCATAACACAGCAACACTGTAATGGCAACAGATTTAAAATATGAGACAGGGTAGTAAAAAGCCCATCACTTACAAACTTTATAATATATGGCTCCAGAATCGAACAAAAGATATAAATAAGGAGTAAGGGAAGCGATTAGCTGCTGCGACAGAGAGGCAGTTAGTAAGTATAAAATAACAATTAAAAAGAAACGATGTTAAAAATATTAATTAATTACTATTCTGAATGTACCCTGAGCGTAATTTGTTTGTAGTTTTTATAATTAATTTCAATGAAGAAGTATACATTATTATTAACTTTAAGTTTATTGCATTAACACCCAGCTGCAGAGCACAATGCGACAGCGCAAAATCCACTTTCAATTGCAATGATTTTATCCGCACAAGAGTCTGTTCTTCCCATATTCAAACATAATGGCCGCCTGAACTCTCACATTAAACTGTGACCATTGTTTTGAGCTTTTGTTCTTTTTTGTTTTAAGCTCCCTTTGTCGTAACGCGCGGCGCGACGCTTTCTGTTGGGAAAAATGATAATATTCCATTATGATGACGAGATTTTTCTGACACATTTCGTTATGAGTTTAATATAGTATTATTACTGAATCGACTTTTATATTTGTATCTCCCGGATATTTATTTTTCAATGTTTAAAGATCATATGGTCACTGGGTTCAAAGCAACTTGCCGGCGTCAGTGTTCCCGTTCAAATACGATGTGGGCGTCTTCAGAAAAGAGCACTTACTAAGTTAATGCGCTTTACCACCATATACCACATCATCACTTAACACTAGATGGGATCGTGGTCAAGCATTGACTAGTAACGTTATAAAAAAATAGTTACCAATTGTTTATTATTCATCTAACCTATACTGTATACACACTTAGTAATACCTTTAGTTATCTTCATACTGATAACAATATCGATAAAAATAATATGCTAGTTATTTATTACAAATAATATGGTTTGTGATGATTACTTGCAAAATTACTGCGTCTTACACATTTATTAATATGACTGACGATTGAAAGAACTAACTTGTAAAGAGCTTCATGTTTTTAAAGTTATATGTAGAGTAATTTAATATTATCATACGAACTCAAGACACGTGTCTGTCTAATGTGAGATAAAATAATCCCCTCCACCTCCCAGAGGTTCCGCCTGCCCTGCCCCAGGGCTTCACGAAATTAATTTCAAGCTACCGTCAGTTTTGTGTACACTACCACTGTTTCGATGTAGCAGCACGCTCAGTGTAAAAAAAAGTATATTAAATTTACATAGTAAGCTTTTTAATGAAATCTTTTTACTCTGACTGAAATTTTGAGATGCTTTTTAAAATATTTCACATTAATTTCTTTAAACCTTACTGAAGCACATAACGTTAAATTTGTAATCATAATTTCGTTACTTTAAGTAGACATTTATAGTTACAGTAATTATTTCTTATTGTCTTTACTTTTTTATTATACTGATTTGTTATCATACAAGCATTTACTTATAATGATTGTGGTTTATTTTAAGACTGAATTCGGAATAATGATAAGTTTTTGCGTTTGTCGATAAATTAAAATAAGAAAGGTTGATTGTAAGAAGTCAGTTGTAACTCTGTTACGCGGAACCCTCTGCACAAACATGCCCAAAGGATATTTACTCGCTGGTTAACATCGCGCTTGTGTCCACGTGTCTACCATAATTCATTGCGGGCTAGATGGTTTTGGATTATTAATCTTTAATAACTAACCCCTTATTGTCTAAATTCGATGAGTATATAGTTACTTCATCGTAGAAATGATGAGCAATTTTCTGCTTATATTTGTAAGATAGTATAAGGATACGTTAATACAAAAACATTAGTGCTCATTTATTCAAAGTTTTTTTAAATGAAAAATATGTCGGAGGAAAATAAAAGCGAAAAGCACTTGTAGATTGCCTATTTACAGATCCCCTTTTAGGAAATCACATAGACACTTGGAGGCATATACGTCGCATGTATTCCTCAGAAACGTCCCTCAGAAGTCGAGCTTTTAAGAGGCCGAGTGGAGAGTGGTGTTGCGATCGGCTTCACTGCTCACCCCGAGCGACAGTAAAAAATATGAGCATCCCCCTCGCGTCTCCCCCACCCCTGCGCCATCTTGAAAAACTTTGTCACTTGTAGCCACAAATCGATCCGTGTCTAAGCGGTATACGCAGTAAGTTACTTAGGTTGTATTCTACAAAGTAAAGATAACAGTTTCGTCTCTATTACCCGATTGTGTCAGTGCAAAAACAACTGATTCTCTGACTTAAATACTCCGTTACGCTTATACCTTTTAATAAGAGGAGCTACATAGATACTTTTTTAGGATAAAATGAAGTACACGAAAAGGAAATGAGGAATCCGGAATAAAAAGACTATTGCTCTACCGATTAAAAAGATATGATACTTTAAAGTTATCATTGGTGGCGGATAAGCAAAATATCTCGGAGAATCTAATTCAAGTTTTTTGTGTGTCCAAAGCATGAAAGTTAGCTAGGCCACTCCGGCATATTTCCATCGTATAAGTTAATAGAGACCCGGATAATAGGACGGTGCATTATAAATACCTCTTCTATAGCCAAGTGATAACGACTTTGAGGCACCCGTAATGTAGTAATGTTTTAACTTACATTTTAAATTTTAGCTGTGCCGTCTTGTTGGAGTGTCATATTAGAAATTCATAGTCTAAGCAAATGTTAGCTCTTTCATGCTGCTTCTCCGAATATAATACATCTGAAGCATGTGTTAAGACCCTTTGCAACATGACTTTTAATGTCATTGAAATGATAATCGTTAAAAGGATTTGTGTAGAATTATTCAAGTGACTGCTTTCACAAAACAGATACGCCCTGTGGCTATGAAGTCTGTTATAAATATTATAAATTACTCTCAACTCTATTTGTCATTACTAAGGTTTAAATTTATGTTACACGTCTAAATCATTATTATGGAGCTAGCACACCTATGGCTCTCAGCAGGTGATCATATTATTTGCTCATTGTTATATCTATATTATTTATGCAGTCAAATGTGTAAAGGAGTTAACTGTGTTAGGCAATGCAATAAATTTACCCGACGATACTAATATCCTCTCGTGTAATAACCGTATCCTTATTTACTTGTTTAAGTATAATGTGCCATGTATAGATAACCCAAATCTTTATGCTTATAAGTATATTACAGATAAAATGAAACAATTTTAAATATTTTAAGATATTATCATTTAACAAATTGAAATTTTATGAATTATATCGCGTTTATACAATTATTTAATACTCCGAAGTTTCAAGTGAATGCTATCTCATGGTCACGGGAGGATTGAGGTGATGGATGTCCTGACGTACTACTACTGGTAATGTAGTAAAAAAATAAAAAATCATTGTTATTATAAATATCATTTAAGCTTATTAAAGTTAATTGTTTAAAATAATTGAGAATAATTTTCATCCTCGCCTCACTTTGGATTAGCAAGAACAGTCAATTTAAAAGGCGAAAAGAAAGGAAAAAGAATCAAAAAATAGCCTTAACATACCACACATATTGTCGTGGTATCTATCATCATATCAAATAGACATCTGTCTGTTAAAGATGATGATGATATCAAATCAGCTGCCATCGGCAGTAACGTACTTCATCAAAACAGAATCAGAAGTACATCGTTGCTCGTGTTATGGCAATGAAAATAATTTCTTACTTTTATTTTTTGTACGAAATTTTCGACGACAAGTAAATTTTGTTTATTAAATCAAAAAACATGTTCATCAATCGAAGTACAGACAATGTATTGCTTTGCTTTGAAAAAATTTACGTGGTTAGAACAAATATAAAGCTGCTCTTAATAGCTACAATTTTTTCCTAACAAATTCAGTTCAATAAAAAAAGGAAAAGTTTTGAATCAAAAGTGTGTCATGGGAGAGATTCACTCCAAAAATGTTCCGTTTATTGCAACAAATGTGTACCAAATTATTAATCTTTCCTGCATTAACTTCTGATCATTTTTTTTGAAAAATAATCAGCTAGTTTTTTTTGTGTTCATACATCCTTAACTACAGTATGAACTATCTAACCCTTACCCTTCCATCAAAAGGTCAAGGAAAAGAATCAACCCTTTTGACAGCTATATAAGACAGGTACCAAGAGATACAACCCCTTTGAGGAGATAGCTTTAATTTTGTCATTGTCAAGATTAACGCTCAAAAAACCAAAATTAGCGGCTCATTCAAATGCGCCTCGACAGCAGTTAATATAACCAACCGTGCGAAATTTTCAACAAAAGAGTTGTGACAAAAAATGTGAAAAAAAAATTGGTTCACTTAAAAATATCAGAAAGGGGTAAAGTTTGAGACATGACCCTTTTAACAAGATAGTACTTTTTAACGAAATCGTACGTTCTTGAGGGTTCGTCCTATATTATTATTATCCACAGTAATTACTGTCCTCCATAAAATATTTTGTTAAAGATGAACTTTTTAGTTATTTGCAAAATTCTTGTATTCGTACAGTGATTTCAGATATCATTTTACAATATAACAATAGATTTTTACTCTATCTTTTATTGTAAACAGTCTATAAACGCATTTCAAGATATTCTCCTTATTAATAAATCTTATTAAATACCAACAGTAATTTAAGAAGTAAATAAAATAATGGCGGAAGAAACATTGTTTACTGGAGAACTGTTGTGAAGGCTAGAGAATGTAAATGGGCAGTATGAATTGCATTCTGTTAGCGAGGGAATAAATGAGCCAACGTTAATGATTTGTATTTGGGAATGATTTTTATCAGGCCATCTTTTGTCCCGCGGCTGTTTACAGGGGGTAGAAAACAATTGTGTGTGTGAACGTGGGTTTGATTCCCGACCTCCTGACTTGCGGCACAAAATGTCCGGATGCCTTTATTATTTCAAGGGCTCTATCAAGTGAGTTGCGTTTTGTTCTTCGCATCTTGCGAATGGTGAATAAGAAAAATAAAATCGTGCGTAAGAATAAAAGCACTGGACTTATTAAAAATAAGTTTTCGGACAAAGTAAATAATAATTTTCTTTTATATACCTAAATTCGCAAAATTACCCTGTATTATAAAAAACACCATTTTTAAAATGTATATTGTTCCTATAAATTACGCATATAGAAAATAAATTATTTTCATACGTTATTGTCAGAAATAACCGAAGTGAGAGAAAATATTAATTTATTACCTTTATTGAAATTTCCTTTTGATCAGTCCATTTTCAATATATTATGCTATCGATTTTAGTCATGTAGGTTTATAGTACGATTACGGAACTGTCAAAACAAAAGCTACTCTATTCTTGAAAGTCAAAACAGCAGCAGCTAATCTCCAGTTACTCGGATGTTCATAGGCGACAGTGATCACTTAAGTTACCTTTTTGTTTGCCTATACACCTTACATATAATACTTAGTACTAAACAGCGAAACTAAAACCAAGGTCAAAATAGATCGATTATATCAAAATTTTGTATTAATTTTATCAAATATTGTTTATTTGTGATTTTCTCCGAGTAGGCACTCAACATCGCGTGTTATTGTAAATTATCTTGTACTGGTCGATAAAAGGTTCTATAAAGTAGGTTTTAAGGTTAAATTTCGTATAACGTAATCGTTAAGGTAAATGCTCAAGACAGGGGTACGAAAGAATAGATATGGGGCCCGAGTTTGTCGATTGAATTCTTTTGATTGTAAGATTCGTAACGGACCCTAACGTATATTTGGACAGCAATATGAGAGGTCTGAAGTGGGCATGGGCTTATAATTACGATAATTTGACGGCAGATGACGAAAGCACCCATATTCATATAAATACTTCGCTTCTATATTTGTTGCTTGATAATTGTTAGTCTTTTATAAATATTTTTTTGTGAAATGGCTTTCAATATAAATAAATGAGTACATAAGCGTTTACGGTGAGTAAATATTGAGAATTCTACGAATAGTTCCCTCGTAATCTTCAATGTCATTTATACTGAATATAATTATCATCATCTTCAATGTCATTTATACTGAAACTAAATTTATGACATAAAATACACTTTTGCACATAGATTACATGTAATACATTTGTTATAAATGGACAACAACGAAACGGAAATAAAGAAGACAATTTTTTAGACTTTCATTACTATAAGTGTAAATACGAACATACAATTTTCCTCCTCTGTACCTGGCGGGCGGTCAGGACGGGGGTAGATATTGCCATCATAACCATTCTTAAGAGAATGAGGGCTGGTCGTGGTCTCCGATGACAGTGGAATTATCCATGAGGGTGACAGGAAGAGATTTCAAATAGCATCAAAGAGACCGTGATTGTGTTTCAAATGAAAGTTCCGCGACCTCACTAAACGTCGACGATCACCAGAAAGGTTTTAGTAAGGTTAGGTTAGGTTAGGTTACAGAAGACAGGATTTTCCCTCAACGATTTCATACCGATACCAAAAGAGAGTGGTTTAAGAATTATTAATATGTAAATTCTACAATATTTAATATAGTAAATATTTCTTCAGGTCTTACTTTAAAAAAATCTAGACCGAATATTGGTTGCAGCATTAACACATGCTGCAATCAGAATGTAAAACAAAGAGCGCGCTGCCTGCGACTGTTTTATTAAAAACGTGATGAGCACCGCATGATATATGGACGTGGAGTTTGAACGAACCGAACAGAGGATTCACAATCTTGATACTTGATTGTTTATCACTTCATAAATTGCAGTCATCGTATATCTAATTACACGCCGAAATAGCAACATGTCATGTGATTTCAATTGATAAACATTTATCAATACTCGATAAGGATAATTTAGAGTGTAGTAAAACGATGTCTTTTTGGTTTTTATTATTGTACACGAATACAAAATTAAATTATTTATTGTGTGCATGTATTATATATGTTATCCGTTTGTGTCAAAAAACAATGCAGTGTGTGTATACGAATACTACTAGAGCTAGTACAAGCAATAGAGCAGTTAACGCAATATTTTAATAAGAGGGTGGGGGTCCGTATAAATTGCGATGGAAAAAAGCGTTTTAAAATGAGCGATATCGAAAGCATCGCGAGCGGCGCTGCCATGAATCTCAAAGTTGGATTTAAAATTGATTTACTGAGGCCAAACGCACCCGATATCTGTTTGACTTATTGCTTTATTAACTTTACAAACTGTGCATTATTAAATGACTGTCTTTTTAAACATAATTCAAATAATTGAACTGAAAAATTGTATCTCCAGGTACCTAAAGGAATAGTTACAGTGGTAATTTATAGAGAAATATAACCGGAGATTTATCAAAATTTTCAAGATGTTGTAGAATGTAGACATTTATGTGATGAAAATAATAATCACTATTGTTTTTTATACTGTAAGTATTGCAAAATTATGTTTAGATTACTCCTTGTTGTTAAAATACGTTTTTTGGATTATTAAATAAGTTTTGCAGTCGCATTACTGTGGTTTCATATCAATGTATCGAAAAACCTTTGTTTGGTTATAGCTTCATGTCACAATAAAATAAACGGTAAAGCATTATCAAGAAAACAGTTACCACTAACTGAATTTCCAGAAATAACTAAAATTTTAAGTATTTACAGTGGTCAACACAATGGTATCGGAGATTAGCCTTTTCAAAGAGTTGATTTCTTCAATTTTTATATATCTTTTCATCTTCCACTT
>DWLS01005464.1:0-12670 GCA_018246255.1 Pachliopta kotzebuea | reverse complement strand
ATATTATAATAATTATAATATATATATATATACCTATGCAGAATTATAGTCACGAAACCTTTTCCTATCCTTCAACAGCAATTAGTTAGCACCGATGTTGTTAGAATATTTTGCCTCTTAAACGAGAGAAATATCTAGAAAGTAATATATGTATAAACAAATAATAATATGATATGTAACTTGCGGATATTTCCTTCTTTAGTGTTTAACTTTTCTCTTTATTTAATTGTGAGTAACATCTTAAAAAAAAATCAATAACAGTCCTTTTTGTAAAAAGTTCTCATAAACAAAAAGTAACAGTCATAAGCGCAAATTTAATAAAAAAAATTAATTTTGTTAATATATAATATCTTTTAGCAAGCGTCTAACACTTAACGTCAAGTGAAGATGATCAACGATAGCTTAGTTGTCAGATACATTGTCTTTCATTATAATTTTTTTTTTAATTGTCTTTTTGACGAGACGAACAATACATTAACCTGATGGTAAGTGATTTGCCCATAACATGCCGCTAGTTAAGATGTAATGAAAATGTAGTCGCCATCAGACGAAAAATATTAAAACTCGTTCTCAATAGCCTAGTAATTTCACAGCACACTTCAAACAGCAACACAGTAATATTTGCACATCACTATTTGGCGGTAAAAACAGGAGCTGTGGTGGTATCTAGATAGACGGTCTCCGGCAATGAAGACTTACCACCACTGAAGTATATTAAAATAGAAAGACTAGTAAGATAAGTAAGAAAAACATTATCGGATTCACTGATCTAATTAACTTAAATTTGGAAAATACATGTAATTATTACAATACATAAATGTTACTAATGTAATAATTACAACGTTTTGAAACCCAAATGCAATGACCTTATTCATCAGCCGATACACGTCCACTGCTGCACTTAGGCTTCCCTTAATATAGAGATGAGATTGGACAAGAAGATAAGTAAAGAGAATCTAAGCGAAGTAATGTTACATAATAAAGAATTACTTTTAAAATTTATGGAGAAGATTACACAGAATACTGTTTAAAGAAATGAAAATAGCAGGTAACAATGTATATTTAATAAAAACAAATAAGTATATTATAAGCAAACAAGATCTACGACTATAGTCCGAGATTTTTATGTACACACATTACTATTTGTCGGCTGTAGTTGCTCCGGCAACTGCTCGTTGATTTGTTACAGAATGTATTGTATTATACTTGACAGTAATTATCAGCTCATTCTGAAGACTTTCTCAACATCATCAACCGATATACGTCCACTGTTGGACATTAGCAATCCTTAATAGTTGATTACCACGGTTCCACCACGAGCAGTCCAGCAAGGTTGTCTTGAGTCCCGTGGGTTGTTGTGTGAAACCCCTTATACCTCTGTTTCTCATCCTTCAATTCCTTTTCTGATTATTTAAACAGTAAGCCAGTAGAAAAAATAGTTCACTTAAAAGCAAACGAGTTCAGTAAGCTGTGTAAAGTATCTACCAGATGTGGACTCTCCAAAGGAAGGAGCTACAGTAAATATTGTCCAATAAATGAAGCAGACGGCGATAGTCCGCTGTAGTTTATTTGTTGTTCAACTAGTAATGAGGAGTTGGGCATCGGAGTGCGTGGGACAAGGGACGAACTTTACCATCACTCGGATATTCGAAAACTTTCTGACGTTTTAGACTGAGACTTGGAACGGTCTAATAAACTATATCCATAGTTTAATTGAATATGAATTCTGGCAACTCGACAATTGATCCGTCCGCAACTCCTGAGGAATTCAATATACATTAAACTTTTAATGTGTGGTTTGTATACGGAGGAGACTCGATATCTAATATACTATATTTCTAGAACTACATATAGTTTATCAACTTAAAACTTTACTGGGTTACTCTATAATAATTTTACTAGTTGTACGTTTGGAGACTGTATAGGTAAGTACCAGCTCCAATTTCTACTAAATAATAATATGCAAACATTACTATGTTCCAGTTTGAAGAGGCTGTATTCTAGTGAAATTACTGGGGTAAAGAGACTATATAATAAATCAATACGAGCGCAATGTGGTGCTGTGTATACCATCTTAATTTTCACTACGTTATAGTCATATTATAGTTACTATTTCTGGGTCTTTTAACCTATGTTATTTATACCAGCTCCATCTTATACTTAACCTCTACTGTCTCATTTAACAGCTACCGCTATATCAACTATATTATCTATATAACGTAAAACTTCTCATCATCAACCAATAGACGTCCACTGATGGACATAGGCTTTCCAATAGTTGGGGATATAAACCGTCTCCAATACACTGGTCCAATGCGGGTTGGTGAGACAGAACCTCGTTTGTTGATTAACAGACAACTTAAGCTGGTGAGGTTAGTTTGGGTTCTGTAAGTTGTTGTGGACCCCTTACACCTCTAAAACTTCTAAATAATCCTAATTATTACATATTCACATATATTTTTATACATTAACAAAATAAAATATGACAGAGACTTGTGAGTTCAAACTAATATTATAAAGAAACTCTTTACTATGAATTTCAGTTATTTCCTTAATTAGTTATGTATGAGTTTGTTAAAAATAAATAAAATAAAAAATATTAAAGTAGTTAATTTGTATTTTCACTGTATTTTCTTATTGTTAAATATACTCATATATACTCATATCAACAGTTTGAATATTATTACTGATATAGTTTTGTAGAGAGATTATATACTTCATTAGTACAGATAAAATATAATGTATTTCCTAGTACGTAAATAAAGATATATATCAATATCCCTGTCTAGTGGGATGTAAGAGATCCCATATAACTAACGGGGCCCAATCTAACCTCAACAGTTTTTGCAGCCTGATGATCAACAAATGAGGCTCAGGATCCCTACCAACCTACTTTGGGCTAGCGTCGTAGGAGACAGACCAAATCCTGCCACTATTGATGGTGATGATGATGATGATAACGATGATGGTGATGATGAAGATGTCTATATTTACACTTTTATTTTTTTTATTCTCTTCACATCTTCAAACGTTGATGGGCATTGTGGCATTATGACCTTTCTATTTACTTTATCTCATATATACATTTTCTTCTCTCTTGTTTTTTTTGGTGCTAAACGAACCTAATTAATATGATTTTAATCATGATCATGATGATGACAGTTTTTTTTTATAACACTAAGACGGTAAAGAAGTATAGAATCTGCCTGATGGTAAGTAACACTAACCTATAGACTACTGCAGCAAACACCACTATGCGAGTACAGTTTGTTATCGTCATATTGAACTCAAGGAAACATAATTATAAGTAGTGATACCTTAAAAGAAATAAAGCCTTAGCTGAAACAATACGAGCGTGGAGGTAAGGAAAAATAATTAACTTTCTAAATGTTATTGATATTCGGATTTCTTCCTATGAAAGTATACCATTTTATAAACTGCCTTTGTCCGATACTTAGACCACACGGCGGCGAAGCCCGCCGGATGCCGGGGCAATTGGAGTCACCTATAGCAACGCGCCGACCTGCTCCCCCCCCTTCCCCCGCCTCCCCCGGACTCACCCCTGTATCTATGGTAACTCACCCCCCCCACTCGAGATCTTTATGAACGCACGGCCATATTTTATAATGAATATAAATTGAATACCTTTAACCAACTATTTTGTAAATTCGCAATTGGGCCCCCATTGAACTATGGAGCAGCTTTTAATAAAGACTGGGTCGTTTTAATTGGAAAGTTTGTTAGTCGGGACGTTTCGATGGATTACCGACTAAATTTAGTCGCTTCCCGGCCAATGCCCGGTTATATACGGAGTTTGTCCTCTGTTCGTTTCGACTGGCCCTTTTCGGATTATTTGTCTATCGCTAATTAGTTTCATTTAATAATAAGGTGTGTTTCACACAACAGCCCACAAAACCCAACCCAACTTCACCTGCTCGTGGTGCACTCTGCTGATCAACAAACGAGGCTCTGGCTTCCAACCAACAAGCATCGGGTCAACGTGGTAGGAGATGTCCCAAAACCTCCCACTTTTGAGAGAGGCTTATATCCCTCAGTTGGCGTCAATCAGCTGATGATGATGATGTTTCCGAAAATTCCGACGGAACGAGAAAGGCATTTTAAGGCATATAACAACGTGCCGCTGATTAAGATGATATACACAGCGCCACATTGCGCTCAACTTCTTGAGACGTAAAATGTTAAGTCTCATTACCCCAGTAATTTCACTAGCTTAAGCACCTTTGAAACCCGAAAACATTAATGTTTGCACATTACTATTTGCAAGTAAAAATAGGCACTGCCTAATCTACCAAGACGGCTACAAAAGAGATCTGCCATCAAGTAAATTAATTTAATATCGTACATGATTTTTAAATAGCACTTTTTGCGGTTTCACTTTAATAGCTTAGCGTCTACTTTTACCTCAGTACCTCTTTTAAAGCTTAAAGTATTAGCTTATGTTGCATTTGAATTGATTTCTCGGCACGCCGTACCGGAAATTGCTGGCTGTACTCTTGGCTCAAGATTTTACAGGTCGATATCGTAGCGGCGATAGAAGCGGCTGCTATTTCATGTAACTGACAAGTAAATTAGAAAATGAAATTCAAGATACTTTATAACCAGACTTACTTTACTGCCGGCTAATTTTGGAGAGTCTATGTACCTTTTTTTGTCGTGAAGAAAATCTTTTAAAGATATCCCGCTTTTAGTAGTAATCAGGGTTCTGTTGGATTTATACCCACTCAATCCCATCAGATCATCTTGTGTGTATTGTGGTAAGCTCCGGGATTTCCTACGGAACTCACCAGTACCTCTCTGCGTTGCTGCTGACTACATCTTGGGGAGAGCGCACGTTCCTCAGCATAAACAGTGTCCTGCGACAGAATACGAGACCATTTCGTACTTGTCGTCCGACCCGGGCTCACTCAATGGACAATGAGGACCCTCAGACCCGCGAACCCGAAAACCCTTTTATTCGCCTTCTACAAGCAGGGCTTACCTTAGTCCTATTCTTGATAGCCCGATAGTACAGAGATAGAGTCTATGTACCTAAAAATAGAATAACGTGTAATTTTCGGAACACAGTGGTGATTGTGATTGTAAATTTTAATTTATTGATGTACTTTCTATATTTTATATTGTGAGATGACTAAATTTTTTCTTATCCGCTTTTAGCCTCTATTCCTGCAATATCCTTGATTGTAACGACAATTGGCTGATATGACACAGAAATGTATGAAAATATCACTCGGCGCGGTGTCTCGTTGCGAAAGGGGAGCTGCTGCGGGCCTCTCCAGTTAAGAGAATTTGTGAACATCCATTAGTGATCCATTTACCTAATCTCGCACGGTTTAGGGTACGCTAATGCAATTGAAATCGAACGAACCCTTTTTCGGGAGTACGAAACTTTTGAAATTGTATCATAATTTAGTATACATTCAACGATTTAAATTTCCTTTAAAGTAAAAGTCTAATAAGAAGCCTAATACAAAAATCATACTAGACAAATAATTTGTTAAAACGACGATTCTCTTTAACGAAGTTCAGCTTGATAATGTGATTAATACAGGTATAGATCAAAGTGAAGTATAAATTGGAGTAGGAACTTGGGAGGATATGACATTAATAAGGAAGCGGCATCGTCGATAATAAACTACTTTAGCGGCGGCGGCAAAATGGGCTTTGGTTAAGACACACTGAAATTTTCAACGTATAAAAGTCAAATAAAGCCAGTTTTACATGAATTACGCCCGGAAAGCATCCGCATATGAAGCAAAGAATGATATTGTATGCATTTTGCATGAGAGCAATATTATCGGATATTGCGAAGAATTTGAATATTCCGACGGTAAACGTACTAAGGGCACTCGTTTCAGATTCGATAAAACCTTACATTATAAGAGTGACTGAAATTTTAGAACAAATATACAATACATTAAAAACATCAATACAATAAAACAACAAAACGTGCATAATATTGACAATGAGGTAAGTTATACGTTTGCTAATTAATATAAACTCAAAATTTAGTAAAACAAGTTGACGGATTAACAGTTCCATTGCTACTACATTATTCTACCAATACTTGAACCTATTTAAGTGTCGAAGAGTTTATGTTATATGTGATAATGCTGCGTAGGGAACGGATCCCCACTTGCTGACAAAATGTCCTATACATAGGAAGTTACGGTATGATAATGCACAGGGCTAAGAATAGATACAGATAGTTTACACAAGATAATAAAAAGTAAATTAGTCCGAAATAAGTTTGTGAAATATAGTCCAAAGATATGTACTGCAACCAACAAAAGAAATGTGTATGTACAACAGTTTTATGATAGTATATAATAACATACCATCAGTATGAAATGATGTAAATAAAAGGATAAGAAAGCACTAAACAATAATACCAGGGAAAGGCAGAAAAAAAAGGCTAGTTTCATCAGCTGTAGCGCATTTCAACTAAAACATCGACTGTATTCTTAGTTATAGCAAGCCCTACTATAAATAATTCGAAAGTCTCTAGCAGATATTCATCACTAATTTATAAATACTTCTTCATCAGCCGATAGATTTTCGATGCTGGTCATAGGCCTCCACAAATAAAATTTGGGGCTTCTCCCACCACTACTGCCAATGCAGGTTAGTAGAAAACCAGAGGCTCATTTGTTGATTAGCAAGCTGCACTATGAGCACTTGAGGTTGGCTTGGATTCCGTGCTTTGTTGTGTGGGTCTGCTTACATCCTCTTATTTAATAAAGACTAGCATTTAATGAATTTGTGATCAGAGGCATAACTTAGCGTATCATATAATTTGCAGAACTGAACAACTATACTAACTATGTATTATAAAATCCTTTTTCCTTTCGATCGTATTCTCTTTAATAGAACAGTGGTACGTCTCCCGCTGCTGTATAAGTATAATCTAACGACAGTATGTAAACCAATATGTCATCTAGGGAGCTCATGCCGCAGCGAGCACAAAAGCATTCTTCACTATTATTCGTTCGGTAATATTCAGTGGAATTATTCACTAAATTTTTGCCTTCACGGTCCCGATTTATAGGGACGGATACATCTATAGCTCCGTACCAAGTGTTTTCATGACTTTAGTTTGGAATTGTACTGTTGTTAAGTTGTTATAAATAGTATTAATATTGTTATGTTTTTATATTTTTGAAACTAATATTGAACATTGTCTCGGCATGTCCATTCGTTGAGTCTATTTCCAGAATTATGTAATATGTATGTCCAGGAATTCATAAAAAGTATATTAGTTAGAAATTAGTCTATGAAATATGGTGTAAATATATATACTACAGTAAACAATAAAATAAAACAAATAAAGATGGTTATATATGTGTACGTACAACAGTTTTGTGATGGTAAATAATTAGATAGCATTTCTAAATAGTAGTATAAAAATTTCTTAATAAAAATACCAGGGGAAAGGAGAGAAAAAATAATTAGGTCTTTTAAATTCAAAGTTTATAAGATCAAGAAGATAGTATGCTCAATAGACTAATGGAACCTGCGACGAAAAAGTGATGTCTTTAGTGTTTTCACATAAGAGAAGGCGCATGTTAAGTACATTTTGTTAGAAAACAGAAAATACTCGAAGTTAGATCGTTATAGATCCTTAAAGGATTGTTACCGATTCAGAAATCGAGGTAATGTTTGTTTTGAAACACTAACCGGAATCTTAATTCATCTAAGACATTTAAAACTTGAGCGTAGTACGGAGCGATCCGCGCGGACGGAAAGTTTGTCAATATTTGAACATTGCTAACGATGATGGGATGCAATGAAAGAGACTTGTAAACTTTTGAAATTTAAATTTCTCGTAAAGTTTTTGATTTGATTTGAAACGAAGTCAATGTTAAAAAGCAGCTTTAATTTCTAAAGACTTTATGAACATGGAAATAGGAAAAAATGGTCAAATAACGACTTTCAAAATATAATTTACAGGAATTAACTATAACTCTTTCAATATAATTTCTTCCTTTAAATTTCTTAATTTTAATGCAAGTTAAAACATCATATAAACTGATGAATGTCCACTGTTGGACATAGATCTTTTATCATCATCATCATCAGTCAAACAGCACAAGATCATATTTATGGAATACATTACAAGAGACCTTTTTTTGTTGCGGTGAAAATCTTCAAAAGATCCCAGAAGCAGGGTAGCTTCTGGGATTTTTTGAAGATCGGATTTATTCCCACTAAAACACCTTCGGTAGTCATTCTCAATGCATTGGGGAAGGCCCGGGGTCTCGTACGGAACTCACCGGTGCCTCTCGGTACTATTGCTAAACAGCCCTGGACTACAAGGCTAACATTACTATTGACCTATAAAGTATCGTTATCCCAGTAATACTACATGTTAAAACGTCAATCCAACTGGAACTCATCAATGTTTGATCACAACTTATCGTAGTCGAAGTAGTTATATTCTATTTCCTAGTAGTGGTGTCTTAAAATTTGTCTTTGAATGGAATACCCCTTTCAATGGTACATTCAATGTTCTGAAGTTTATAACGTTAAGTTAGGCCGCTGTTCACGGAATCACAAAGTCCACAAAAGCGAGTCGGGAAACTCCCTGACCACCGGGCCCATGCCGAGGACCTCTATTTCCCAAGTACTCCCGCGAAATATCTCATTAAGCTGGGATATAGCGTTCACAGCGAAGTTAGATTGCTACGCACCGTACTGATTACTACCAGTTTCTGATAGGCAATTTCCTTCACTTTGTACAGCGCTTCCTGTTGACTCCATACTGTTATTTCCAATAGGTTTTAACGTCACCAAGATTTTTTATTTCGTCCTTAAACTCGTCGTGAATACTTTTATAAAATATTTCTCTCTTCGCGATATTATTAATAGTATTTGATTAATTTTAGTATTATTTTAGCCAACGTGCTGATGCAAGCAAGGCGTTCATTTGATAGTTAATGATACGCTTGCCCATAACAACTTGACGCTGGATAAAATTGTATGATGGCAGCATCATTCAACTCTTCATGTTCATTGCAACTCTACTAGCATAAAATCAAAAGGCAATAATGTTTGTATCTACCTAGACGGTCACCGGAAATGGATAATTACCACCACTACATAATAAACATATTATTTAATTCCACCACATCTGGACAGCGAAAAGCTTCCAGTTTTTTAATTCATTGCCGTATAATATTTCATAGCTTCAGCAGTACAAAGCCTTTGACAGGTTTTATGGTATTGTTGCAGGGGTACAAAGGGTAGTAATTTGATGGGTTATGTAAAAACAGGGTCCGGAGGGAAGAATTTCACCTACCGCCGGGGACGGAGAGTGATCATTTATTACGTCAAGATGACACTCTATTACCTCCCGTTCCTCCCCCTCGCTGTCTCCTCTCCGCAGCCGCTACGGTCGCACTCCGATGGGATACGTTTGTTAATTTTTTTTTCTACCTTTATCCACCTATTCAGATTTTTAAAAGCGTTCGCAATTTGTTTCAACTAAGTCTACCCGCGTGCTATCGGCGGCGCCGGCGAGTTTTTGTGAGCACAGTCGTGAATACATTTTAGCCAATTCGGATCCGTTATTCATTTATAACAGTAATTGTATACTATGTTTGTACAGTCTGCGACAGTCCACTGTTGGGCATATGTTTCTTCTAAGGAACACCACTTAGCCCGGTCTTCGTCTACACGCATCCAGTTACTGCCATTTGCCTTCGCAAATCTAGTCTTATACTACGTTTTTCCGAACCGGTTTCATCATAGGTCTACTCGAACGGTGGTCACACGTGACCAGTTCATTGCCAATTCAGTTTGCATACTCGGGAGGCTATGTTTGTGACCTTGGTCCGCGGTTTACTTCATCTCTAATCTTATTCACCAGAGAGATGGCGAGCATAGCTCTTTCCATTGCTCTCTCAGCGACTTTGAGCTTATGGAGTTAGCAACCCTGTGTGTGTGCATAGGTAATACCTACTGGTCCAAGACTTTCGTCTTCAGGCTCTGAGGTATGGGTTATTAATACTGTTTTATTTAAATTTTTTTTCTTTCAGTCTATTCATTTTGAATAATATCTGAAACGGGAGGACTTATTTTGAGAATTGGATTACATAGCTTTTGTACTAACAGCAGCCTGCTAGCCGGACTTCCATAACCTTTAACATTTTAAGTCCTGCACTGGTATCTACTGGACAAATATTTACGGAATCTGCCCCCGGATATTTTTTTTTAGGGTTTATAGCCTCGCGATTTGATACATGGCTTAAGGCATTTAATATCAGTAGGCGTTATACTAATTGCACATAAATCGAAAAATTCATTGGTGTAGCCCAGATTCGTGCCCGGTAACTTAGGAGTGGAAGGCCGGCGTTCAAGCTACTAAGCTATCATGACTTGACGCCGAATAGTTACCCTTCTATGAGTAAGAGCAACATTAAGTTAGATCTAGGTTAACAGGCTGTGGGTCCCGTGGACCCCGTGCCCACCATCACGAGAGCTGTATACGTCGCAAACAACGGGTCAGTATCATCATCATCAGAGAATACATATATAATATTTTCGGAGTTCAAATACACTTCTATTATTTGCCAATGAATAAGTAGTAACTTGTTTGCCAAATATCACGATAAGCAGATTGGCAGGAGCAAGGTTACACGGATATACCGTAACGCTCAGGGCTCTTTAACGAGGAAAGTAATGATTACGTGTTAAGTAAATACCATAACATTATGTTTTCTTACTTTATAAAGCAATGTTTTTCCACATGCCACTATTCATTAAATTTGTTCTGTTTAAGTTTAATTTTATTTTTATAATCATCGATTGATAGATGTCACTACTGGATAAAGGCTTTTTCTAATAGGGGAAAGATTTCGGATCTCTCGTCACGCTGGCCCAATTCGAGATGTTGTCAGAGCCTCGTTTGATGATTAGCAGAGTGCACTAGGTACAGGTCAGGTTGGTTTAAGTCCTGTGAGGTTTTGTCTCATAATAGTAGTTGCCCGTTGCATTCTTGAAGTAAAGGTTTTATCTCAATAAAATGGTTGTTATGAGAATAATCATGTCATTAACAGATGCATCTGTTAATTAATTTGCCATAGCGATATTCCATTCTGCACGGACGCACGCCGGGAAAGAGAAGATTAGTAGGATTGTCGATGCACGCAGATTCAATTCCTATCAGTAAAATTCCCATCTCACCACGTAATCGAGTAGAAAGGGGTTCCGTATTCAAGCTGCTCATTAATGCCCTGCGCCGTCAATACGGGCTCATGTTCCTAACAAGCATTATAAGTGATCACTTACGAGGATCTGATACCTCGAGGACGAGTTTTCGGTGTTGCCAACAATGTGATAAAAAAGGTTGCTTCGTGTGAAATTTTCTTTATACAAACATTGCTAATGTTTTTAAACGATAATGAGGTAGATGATAAAGGATGCTCGGTCTCAATACTTTGGCTCTCATATCTTGACATACATATATCATGAACATGAGAATGTAATTATATGGAAGCAGTATATGTAATAAGAGGGAAGAAGGAACTTACCATCAGGTGAAGGCGACCAAGGCATTCACCTGATAGTAAGTGATACCTTTACCCATAACGTGACGATCGTTAAGATGGTATACACAGCACCACATTACACTCGCGGCCTAAGGCTTAAGGTATCAAATCTCGTTACTACAGTAATTAAAATTTTGAATAATCTATATGCTAGTGAAATTACTGGGGTAAGAAGACCTAATATTTTACATTTTAATGCGAGAGAGAAATTCAGTGTGACGTATACTACTTGGTTGTTATGGGCAAGAGTATTACTTGCTATCAGGGCAACGCCTTGCTTGACTTATTGTTGCGTCAAATAATAATATATATATATATGTTACTAGTAGGCAGTGGAAATAGGAGCTGCTGTGATATATACTTAGACGATCTGTAGCAACAGAGATGTACAACCAGTGTTAGTCTGATAAACTACAGAGATAGTAAAGGTTTCCTTTAGTATACAGTAAAGTAGATCCTTCAGTAGAATAGATCAATTCAAATTGGTAGACGGTAAGTCTTCACAGGCTGAAGCCTTCTAAGTACCTCTATATCCTTTTTGATCGTTTGAACTAAACAATAGGAACCGAAATAGGATTAGTCGAGCACAGCGGCGGGTACACAAGTGCACAAATAACAATCCGACATTCATTAGCGTCGGATTGACAGGCGGAGCACCCCACGGGAATAATTAATGGGGCCGAGATATGATTAAGCCGCCACAATGCCGTGTCATCAACGCACAAACGTACGTACAGACATAACGGCACAGAATATATATATATATACATATAAGTACATATACAGCCGCCGTCGCGCGACCACAGCCTCCTCGTTAATACGATACGGCGATACTATCTGTCTGTATCTCATTCAATTCTGTCTCTGTATGAACATATATCTTACTTTTTTTTTTTTTTTGTGGGGGGAAAATGCCTACGCACTGCCCTCCCACCACGGGGGTGGCGGTAGGGACTGTGTGGGACTCGCACCCACTAAAAACCCCCCCGTGAGTCCGCCTCCGCGTTGTTGGGGCAAGGTAGGGTCGCTTTTGCATTCACTACCCTGCCCCAGCGGAAGGCCCGATCACCGGGCCGCCGGCTCGTTGCGAGGGTGGCTCGGCT
>DWLS01005463.1:0-12671 GCA_018246255.1 Pachliopta kotzebuea | reverse complement strand
ATTATGATTAACTTCAGTCTGAAGATAGGCCTTGCCAGGCTATTCCGTTTAATCCATCTGGGGGTAGAGTGGATATTCATGGGCATACCTTGAGGCGGTTGTGCTCGTTGCTGTCGCTGGGGAACAGTATGTCGGGGAAGAGCCGTATCCTGTATCCTGCATAGCGCGGCCGGTTCTCCACGTAGTTGCGCACGGTGGGCTGCAGCCGCGCCATGAACGCGGAACATGGATCTTCTACCGTATAATGCATTCCGGAGTTTCACTGCTTTTACCGTAAAAGAATCACTGTACCGTTTGGAGGAATGATAGAAATATTAGGGATCATTCAGGAATGCCACATTTGTAATATCTTGTGATTGTCGTCATTAATAATGATAATGATTTTGTTCCAGCACGGCAACACTGCTGCTCACGAGGCGGCATGGAAGGGTTACTCGCGCTGCGCAGCGCTGCTCGCGCGCGGCGGGGCGGAGTTGCGCGCGCGCAACGCCTCAGGCTTCGCTCCCCTCCACCTGGCCTGCCAGAACGGACACAACCAGACCTGCCGGGAACTCTTACTTGCCGGCGCTCAGCCCGACTTGCAAAACAATGTTAGACTTCTAATATTATATACGAAAATATATTAATCATAATGAAAATACTACTGGTGGTAGGTCTCTTTTGATGGAAACCATCTCAGTGGGTACCACCGCAGCTCCAATTTCTACCGACAAATTATAATGTACTAACATTACTGTGTTGTACTTTGATAGGTGCTGTATGCTAGTGAAATTACTGCGGTAACGAGACTTATCAACTTTTTTAGCAACGAACGCAATGTGGTCCTATATATACCATCTTCACTAACGCCGCGTTGTTATAAGCAAGCGTATAACCATGAGGTGAACGCCAAGATCGTCTAGTCGTCTAGTTGGATAAAAACAAAAGAAACTGCTTAATTAGCATAACTGTAAAACACACATAGTACCACATAACAAATATTTAGTTCCTTCAATTGTAAAGATTAGTTTAATAATATTAGTTTCTCACGTAAGAAATCTTTCTGCTTGTATTACAATAAAAATGTGTTATACCTTTTCTGTGAACTGTGTTCTTTAAAATCTATTTTTTATATTATTTAGATTTTTATACGAAACTTTGTTTACAGTACGGTGATACATCCCTCCACACGGCGGCGCGGTACGGTCACGCCGGTGTTACGAGGATCCTCATCTCGGCGCAATGCAAAGTTTCGGAGCAAAACAAAAATGGCGACACTGCATTACACATCGCCGCTGCGATGGGAAGGCGGAAACTAACACGAATATTACTAGAAGCGGGATGCGACAAGTCGCTTCGGAATCACCAAGGGGAAACAGCCAGAGACATCGCCACGAGGAAAGGTTTAGAAGAGATCATCAACATACTAAATACACCCGTTGCCAAGCAGCAGAAAAAGAAAGATAAACATAGAGATAAAAGCAAAGAGAGAACGATCGATGAACCGGACGACGCAAAGAAGAAAGATAAAGATAAGGATAAAAAGAAAAAGAATGTGCATTTCGAAACGACGCCACCGCCAGTGCAGTGGTCACCGTACGGGTGCCATTACTACCCCGACCCGAAATACTTTCCCAAACCAAAACTTAGTTCGCTTCCCACCGAACCACTTAAAAAAGGCGAGCAATATTTTTTGGATTTGGCAGGGAACATAAAGAAAGGGCCCATAGGGGCAGGTTATACATGTTACTGTGCACCATTCTTCAAACACATGGAAGAAAAATTAAATGAGGACAAAAAAGATTTAAAGCGACATATCGATAAAGCTCACGAGAAGTTAGATCAGAAAGTAACCAATTTGGAAATGAAAACACAAGGACAAATTTCCGAGCTAACTAAATTTGTTGCGGCGGAAAGAGCTCTTTGCAAAGAAAGACATAGACATTTAGAACAATGGCTTACGAGAGGCATGATGTTCAGAGCTTCTGAAAGAAATAGGAAGTTAGACTTTAGTCCTAAAGGTTCTGTAGATATACCACCTTTAAAGAGAACGAGAAGCTTAGAGTTACTGGACGCAAATTCTGAAGAATGGAATAAAGTTGATCGAATAATACAAAGTTTCAATGAAAATAGTAGACAATTCGATAATTCCAAAGATATGAATAATAGCAAGGTGACGTCTAAAAGCACTGACGATTTAGACAGAACGCCGACCAGTCCACGGCGTAAGTATATTCTAAAATGTTCTAGAAGCAGCGATCAACTTGACGCAGGGCCGAGTAATTGTAGATCGAATCATATTTGTGACAATGAGAATCGTTTGCATAATGTTACAGCAGAGGTTCATGTCAAACCAAATAAAACCATGGTCTCAGAATCACCTGTCTCCATGGAGGTACAAGGTATAACAGAAAGGTATACCTTACCAATCGAACCATCTACAACTAAGTCACCCAGCAATAGTAATCGTCAATCAGATTTTAAAGCAAGTGATTCGGAAGGTGATGTAATTCTTAGAAATAGTCATCAAGAAAACTCCCAAAATCCGCCGTCGTGGAAAAGCCAAGTGCTACAGCGAACAGCTGATGATATAAGAAAACGTGTTATGCTGGAAAAAGAAATGGCAAGCGTAATATCACGAAACCCAAAATCTTTAGACATATTGCAAGACGGTTATGTAAAACTTCATAAACAAGTTAACTATGTTTCAAGAGAAGATAATGCTCTAGAAAGAGAACAAAGAAAATCTGTACAAGAGTTAGTAGCTCAAGTAGAGCATCAGCAAAGGTGCACTTCTCCCGAACGAATAGCCTTACCGAGAAGAACTCCCACCGACCTTCAAGAAGTTCCTATAACACCACCTAAAATTCAACCGAGCCAAGGCATACTTAAAATGCCTCAACAGCCGCAACGACCTGCCCCTGTTTTGAAAGAAAAGCCACCGAAGAGTAAAAGGTTTAGCCTACACAATCTCATACCTTTTCCGACGAGAAAAACTTTTCAAACACCTCCAAAAGATAAAGATGGAAACAATTCTGAAAGCAGTGACGAAGAGGACAGCCCGATTAGAAGTTCTCACCAACCTGGACCCATGAGAAATTCAAACTTACTTCAAACTCTTCCATTGCCTAACTATGAAACCATGTCCAGCAAATCTCACTCACCTGCACCGCAACAAGCGCAACCGCAAAGCAAACCACATCACCCAGATGATATACGGCCAATGATCCCTAAAGACGCATATTTCCACGAGCTCCCTAACAGACCGATCAACCATCAAATGCCTTATCGCGACATGATGGACGGCGGTATTCCACTACCCCAATATCCTTGCCAATCGCACTATGACTACAATGAACCGGGCCTACCCCAATCCCCGCAGGCGCGCAACAGGAACCCCCTGTACCATCACCAAACTGGTGTATTTGATGCGATGATGCAAGATCATATCATGCGGGAAATGGAACGAATACCTCATCGCTACAGCGACCATTTAGATCAAGATACAGAGATTGAAATTGCTAACCAAAACGAACACTTTCGCGAGGGTTACTACGGTAACCGTCCGCCAGTGTATCCGAACTTCAGGGGAAATCCGCACACCTCGCGGAAACCTCACCCCGATCATAGTTTGCTCCACAGCCGCTTGCAGTCCTTGGCGATCAACACTCATTTGACAGAAACCCAAAGTCAAACGGACAGAGAATCGCACAATGATTCGGGGTACAGCACCAAAGTGTACGGAAGTTCTCAGGGCCCATCGCCAAGTTTATCTGGCCACGTGGAGGGTTCAGATACACTATCCGGGCAAAGAGTTAACATCCTACCATCTGGAAAGGGTATTGGACAGATTGGTACATCTAGTTTAGTTTAAACAAATCTACAGTGCTATTAAAATGGCGCTATGAAATTTACAATAAAGGTCTTATAAAAACAAATTAATTCAATACTCATTTTCTATTGTAAAAACTAGTTACTATGCTTCAAATCTAAGTCAAACTTTACACATGACGTAGTATTAATGATATTTAGTTTTCTAATCCAGATTATGTTATAAGTACAAATAAAAGGTCACGTCCCAAAACAAAGGAGCACAGACTAAACAAAAGTACAGATAGAATATTAAAAAGTACAAAATAAAACTGAAAGTATACTGTTGCCATGTATCACAGATAAAAAATTTAAATTAATATAAATTTAGTATAAGGTCTGCCTTATTAATTAAATAATTGTAAAAATGTAAAAAAAATGCTTCTAAGTAAATTACTGGTCACATTTACGAGAGACTTTTTGTATTTATTGTGTTTAATTGAGACTGGTTTGTATTGACTTCGAATAAATGCACTTGTGAAGTGTCACCGAGCACTAAATGTGTTTTTTTTTACTATTTTTGGGAACTCATAGATGTTATTATTAGTTCGCCTGCATTTTTTCATTTATGTATTATATTTTACTTTTCTCTAGAAAGAAGTAAAGTTATAAATGACGATCTCGCTTACCAACATTTTTTTCCTTTGAAACTGGCTTTTGAAACTCCAAAATAAATACAAAGTGAAAAAATTAAATATTGTCTATGTTACATTCTGTAGTTATGTATGTTTTTTATAGAAAAAAGTAATCTTTGTCAATTGTTTAAATGTTAAACATGGGCTTACTGAACTTCATTCTCTGCTTATTATACTCAGGTATAAAACAAAAAAATACCTGGGTAGAATTCCTATAACGAACAATGTCTAGTAAGATACAATTACAGAGCCCACAAAAAGCACTAGTCCACAGTACTTAATGTTTTTGTTTGGAGCTAGTGTAATAAAACGACTAATGGGAGTCACATAGTAACAAGACAGTAAGCGCCATACGAAAACCCTGACCAGCCCCAATTTTAATGAAATAATCTTTTCGCTGGCGATTTGAAAAAACAGTCCAATAACCAATTATTAATAACGTGTTTTACAAGTAAAATACTCAAATTAAACGGTTTGTGTACAATAAAGATTTTATTTATAACATATTTCATTTTATTTGACTTATACTAATTAATTATATACAATTTTACACATTACATAGTTTTCTTTTTAAACGGATTGGGAACTATTAAGGCTTTTTGTAGATCACTGACTTCCTTATTCATTAAACTTGAGAAGCACGTTGGGTCCCAGTTTTATCTACCAAGTTTACAGTCCTCAGCAGACCGCGATCTCCCCAACTAACGTCTCTGTAGAACTTCCCAATGGTCGTGTGGTAAAGCGCCACACCATTCAGCACTGAACACCGCGCGCTCGTGATCCTGACGGCGACGTAGTCCCCCGGCTCTGCCCTCCTCCACCCTCCGTCTTCTGACACTATCTCTCCTTGGTCGAAAGCCACTTTAAGATAGAATTCGTTTCTACCGACGACTTCACCGGTCTTCTTCTGGATACCCTCGACTAATACGAGGTGCACGTTGCCCACTTCTTCCTCGTTCAGCGCCTGACACTTTCTTCTGTAAAGTTGTATCATGCGCCTGTGACGGTCTTTCTTAACGTCGTCAGGTATGTCGTCTTTATAACGACGGTAGGCAGCAGTTTTCTGTTACAGATTCAAAAAAGAAAAACTTTATTAAAACCAAATGTAATTTTATGTGAACATCTTAACTAATCTCGTCACTTCTCAATATATACAAAATATAAAAATCTATCGTACTTCGTTAAAGATTTTTTTTCAAGTCGATTATGGTCCGATTAAAATAAAATACCAGTTCTATATTCACAAATTCTCTCCCATATTGCACTATATCGCTTACCTCTCGCATGCTGTATGGGAACAGGAAAGCGATGTTATAATCAACCATCTCCATTAATGAAAGAGTCTCTTGAAACTCCTCCTCCGTCTCCCCGCAAAAACCGCATATCATATCCGTCGAGAGTCCAACTGTAATTAATTGATATGCGAATAAAATTATAGACAGAAGAATGAATGAAAGAATGGAAATCATAAATAAATGGATAGAGAAATGAGTGAATGAAGGAATGGAAAACATAAATAAATGGATGGAGAAATGAATGAATAAAAGAATGGAAAACATAAATAAATGTATAGAGAAATGAATGAATGAAAGAATGGAAAACATATAAATAAATGGATGGAAAAAGTAATGAATAGATGGCAAATGAATGGTGGCAAAATTAATGAAACTACTACTCCTGGCAGCATAGAATGCTTACCGCCCGGTATTTTTCTCTTTACGGTTTCCACAAGGTCGAGGTAGGCTTCACGGGTGTACCCGCGCCTCATCCTCTCCAGGACAGTGCTGGAGCCGGACTGCGCCGGCAGATGCAGCAGCTTGCAGATGTTCGGACGTTCCGATATAACCTCCAGGACCTGACGAATATAGCAAAGCTTTTAACATTGGTAATTAGTATAAACCGTGGTTATAACGAAGCGAGAGGGAAGTAGACTTGATAGTAATTTTGCGTCTATGACTCACCTCATCTGGAAAATCCTTTGGATGTGCTGCGGTAAACCTTATCCTCATCTCCGGATCTATTGCGGACACCTTATCCAACAGATCAGCAAACCTCAGCCCACCGATCTTGCTCTTATACACCGTCTTGAAACCTGGAAAAATTAAAAATCTTAAGTTCCCATTGATGACATTAACACAATCTTGGGCATTGACCATTACAAATATACTGATATTGATAAATCCAACTTTTCTTAAAAGTAAAAATTCAAAGAGTCTTAGTACATAGAAAAAAAAATTAAAATGCAGTTAAATTAATATTAACTAATTACATTGATACCTTTGGCAAGCTGCGTGGCCTCGGGTTCTCTACGCAGGGTCGCATCCCTGTAGCTGTTAACATTCTGACCCAACAGTGTGACCTCACGAACACCCCTGTCTGCCAAATGTTTGACCTCATCCAGAAGCGAGGACACAGGCCTTGATCTTTCACGTCCTCTCGTGAACGGCACTATGCAGTACGTGCACATGTTATCGCAGCCGCGCATTATCGAGCTAAATAATTAGATTCAAACTTAAATAAACCTAAATTAATTTAGAGACCCATGTCCCAACAGTGAACATCCATCAGTTGAAATGATCATAATGGTAAAAACTTAATTGAAGTATCTAATTAGCAATAATAAAACAAGGTATACATGGTTTTTACCATTCTGTAAACAAGTTGCCCAAATAATTACATAAAATAAAAAAAAAATTACACACATATACTTTTTTTTTAACAATGCAACAACACATATACACACTTAAGTTGAATGATTTTTAACAAATGGTTAAAATCAAAAACAAAATGTTTAACACGAATGTCAAGTTCAAGTTTGGGGTTTTTTCTATCGCTCAATAAAATTATGTATACCATAGGCCTCTAATCTGTGGTCTAAGGTTATATCTGATGTAACAACTTACACAAATGCCGAGATCTTATTCTGATTTAGACTGACAGGTATCACATCCGCATAAGTCTCATCCAACGATAGCAAAACATTAACTGCTGTCTGCCCACTATCAGTAAGCGCCAACAGTCTCGGCAAGTCTCGATAACTATCTGGTCCAGCAACTGTTGACAATTTGCAAACATTACAAGCAGAACTTTTTGCCCATGGTAGTAATATATCTGCTGATAATACTCACAATCTATATACTTAAGAAGTTAAATCTCTTTTTCCTAATAAATTAGCTAATACATTACAGTATATCAATACATTTGCATTCAATTCAAAGAATATTCTTTTACAATTATCTAAATTATCAATTTTTTGCTATATACACACATCAAGTCTGCTATCCTTCCATAGTGCTATAAATAAACTACTTAAGAATAATTACTAAATTAAACTACAACTTCTTACATAATTACCAACATCAACAGCCTTTTCCTTCTCAATCAACTTTTCCTTCAACCGCTCAGCCATGCAACCCAGTATACCAATTTTAACCGGCTTATGTTTGTTTCTTGACAGTGCCCGTCGTCTTTTAAACCCTCTCAAATGATCCAAACGATGCCAAATTTTACTTTCGGCACCTTCTCTCACCGCGCAAGTCATTACAAGAAATATATCAGCCTCCTCTTCAACCTCAGTCTTCTCAAATCCGCTTTTCTTCAAAATAGACCATACAATTTCAGTATCATTAAGATTCATTTGACATCCATAAACATCAAAGAAAATCTTTCTCGTTTCTACATATTCGATATCATTTGAAAGATATGGTATTTTTGGAGGATTTAATGGGATTGGTTGTGCAGTTCCAGACGATGCAAGAATGAATTCTTTTAAATCTGGTCCATTTTTTACCTTTTCTTTAAATTCGTTTCGTGATTTGTTAGAATTACATCTACAAAGGTAAAAAGGGTGAAGGTATGTTTTATTTAGCCATTTAGTTCGTTGAAGAAATAACATCTTTATTATTATTCGTCTATATTTAATTTATGAACTGAATAATTTAAAATGTTGGACATTGAAATCGGCAATAACAAAACATAACCTAAAAATTTAGACAAATGTCACTACACTTATCAGTTGACTTTTTATAAAATGTTATTATTAACATTTTAACTTTACTTATGTAAAGCGATAATTTTATTCAAAGCCTTTTGAAAAATATTTTTAAAAATAGTTATTAAACTATTTTTAACATATTTTCTGTTTACTTACAATTATGACTGTACTAAACGTTTTTGTTGACAAGAGATTAAAAAAATAAATGAACTATTTTAAAATGGAGGGTAGAAACTGACGTTTGTTTGACGTATGAATTGACTTTTAAGGTTTTTTGGTATTCCAGATTATCATTAAAACTTTTAACTATTCTCGACAAGCGTTTGTTTAGCAGAAACCAATATTTACTCTAAGCATATGAAAAGAGTTGTTTGTTAAATATCAGAGGGAAAATGAGCGATCGATATGGCAAAGGTATTCGAGTTATAAAATTTATTTCATATCCCCGCTTAACTTTGGCCCGAGATTGAAAAATCATATCCACTAGATGTTATTACTAAAATGTATATATTTTATTTATCTTTGCCAGTGTTTTCGCATTGGCAGGGTCGTCTCGATCCACGCGTGATGATTCTAGGACGAGCAGGGAGAGGCGGCGAACCAGATCGAGGTCGCGGTCCCCGCCTGGAAGACGATGGGATTCACTTGACGAGTCTAAAAGCCGAGACAATGAAGGTAATTTCCATAGCAAAAATCTTAACGTAATATGATATAATGGTAAAATCATATGGCTAAGGTGTTTTACTTTCCTCTAAGTAAATTTCAACCTCTATAGCTTTATAGTATTAAAATTACTATGTTATAATTTACAGTGAAGGAAAGGAATTCTGTAGAAGACTGGGATGACTCTGACGAGGAAGTACCAGCAGCGCCACCACCACCTCGCATTAGCAAAATCTCCATTGGTTTCACCAAACCAAAAGTTCCAATCAAAATGACTTTGGGTGTACCTACAAAAGCTCATTCTAACCCAAAGCCTACAGTAGCGTCTGTCTTCAACAATGATGAAGATGATGAAGAGCCAGAAGAAATGCCTGCAGAAGCTCGCATGAGGATGAGGAATATTGGAAGGTAAACTAATTAGTATCTCAAGTACTGATGGGAGTCAAGTCTCTATTAGGAACTCTCTTGGTGCTAGCATTCTGCTTATTTACATTTAATTGATATGAAATTAAATCTTTTTCTCTTAATTCTACAGGGAAACACCAACATCGGCGGGTCCAAATTCATTTGGCAAAACAAAGCAAGGTTTCTGTGATGCCAAGAAAGTGTTTGAGAAAAATTTGAAAGAAGCTCTGGAGTCTGTGGACAAGCCGACAATGGCAAAACTGCCGCAGACCATATACAAGATAAAAGGGCCATGATGACAAGTTACATTTTAGCGCTAATTCAAACCTTCCCATAAAGTTTAGGTTCCCGTATTTCCCATGTTTCTTTTAATTATTTGAGTTAATTTAATCCACTGAGCTTTATGTTGATTGTCAAGCAATGAACAGGCTTAATAACTGATGTATGAGGAATTTTTAAAATTGTTGAAGATACAAGAAAGATAAAATATTCTTTTAACGGTTATTGATGAAGGAAATCCATTTGTATTATGGAGTTCAGAAATTTTTCTATTATGGATGTAATGTACTTCCAAGCATTTAAGATCCATTTGTGAAGAATAAATAAATATATATGAATTATATAATCCTCCATTATGCTTATGGATGTATCATAAATCGCGTATATTATTTTAAAGAAATAAATAAAAATTCAAAGCCTGAATAACGAATACAACTATTGTTATATATGTATTAGTTTTAATCTTTTATGCCTACAGATTAAAAAGGTATTCCTTTTTTTTATTATGAATAGTTTTTTTTTATTAGATATTTAAAGTACACAATGAACGTTTTTATTATACATAAAATTGATGATTGTTTTTTTGTTGCATTTTTAAAAATGTAACTTAAGAAATTTTAATGTTTTACTAAAAACAATTAACTTTTAGAAGAAACTGAAAATTTATTGTGAAAAGAAATGAATTTTATTGCATTATAATTGCGTACTTGATGAATTGTTTGTAACAAATTTAGTTTTTTAAATGAACTTTTAAACATTTGTCAGTATCCTCTTTGCCGTAAGCGGTAAAGCGCCTAAAGGCAACACTTAGTTTATTTATTGCTAGAATATAGTAAAACGTGCTTAACTGGTAATGGTTTTATTAATAGCCCATGTCAGGGTCCGATGAAGCTTTCGCGGCCATAATAGTGGCCGAAAGCATCGACATCACCCAAAAAAAAAAATATATATATCCCATGAGACAACGAAACGGTGTATTTTTCTAGTACTAAAGATACTTTAAACATAAAAGTTGTGAAATCTTATTCATGGAATTAGCCTTAAAGATTACAAGAGTTAAGTATCAATTGAGAAAGGCAGATGTTCGAAGAACTGATGGCCGGTGTAGGGTTCTCATCTGGTGTTTGTGTACCGGTAGATGGTGATCTGGTGAAAGTCAGGAAGCCGTTGGACCGATGAGATCTTTAGAGCAGGCCTATGTCAATCAGTGGGTGAACATCAGTGAATTATCATGAACAAACTTTTTTTTGTTCGAACAAGGCCAGGCCTCTAACTTTATAAGTGATAAGCCTACTTATAAGGTTAAGATAGTGTACACAGTACCTCACTGACCTCGTCGCCTTGTGACGTAAGGTGTTAACCCTCGTTACCATAGTAATTTCACTGGCATACAGCACCTTGCAAACCGAAATATAGTAATCTTTCCATTACTATTTGGCGGTAGAAATAGGAGCGGCGGTGGTACCTACATAGGCGGTCTCCGGCAAAAGAGACCTTTTTTTTTACGCGGTGGAATCTTTCTATAGACGTTCAGCCGGTACCGTGGGTAGACCCGGAGTGGTGTGTGGGACTCGGCCTGGGCGGCCCCTACCCACTAAACCTACCGCGAAAGTCATCAGCCGTTATGAATGGGATGCCCCGGATCTGTCAGCGACAGGGCCTCGGCAAAAGGGGAGTGAGTAAGTTTAATCCCAAAAACAAACGAATAACTGTAAATGGTAGCAGGTGTTTTTGCCGAAGATCAGACGGACCTTTAACCTAGACAGGTTAGTGGTCTACAACCGTGAGTAGAGGCTAAAATTTTCATAGTTTTGAAGAGAGTTATATTGTCATAAGAGATAGCCGACAATGAACAAAGAAAACAATTACTGATAAAGTGAAACAGGAATCCGTTATATTCGGATAACAGATCCATTAATCACATATAGTTTATAAACTTGTTACAAAGAGCCATTGTATAACCTTAGTATATAAGTAGCTTGTATTACTAAATAAAATCAGTTCTCTCTCAGTTTTTATTAACTTCTCATCATAGCTTTGGGACAGTGGTGCCAAGCATATAATTTTAAAAACCCTTTCACCCGATGGCTCAAGCTAAGTAGAGGCACAAATTTTTTCCAGAAGGCTCCGTCTGAGCTTCCTTTATCAGATGGAAGATAGAAATGCTGTCTAATACTTATTAATAGAATCATTACGATTTTCTTTTGTTTTAAATGTAAAGTTTTACATATGTAAGCAAAAAGCCGTTTCACACCAAAAGAGTCACACGTGGCATGGCTCGCTAACTACAGATTGCCAACTCCCTGGTCTAGGTAGGTTACCTACGTAGTTACTATTGCAACCGACAAACATTACTGGTAACAAACGCACCTCGGTAACGAGAGCTAGACAATCAAATCTTCAGCAGGTAGACAGCTAGATTATCTGATTGGGAATGTTAATCTGAATCAACAGGTGATGTACCCAGCTTCCGGTTTGCTGATATTATTTTACTCCCAGCATCATCATATCATCATTTTATTCCTAAAAAAACTAATTTCCGTAAGTATAGATTGTAACCACCTACTTCAAAAAATCAACTTTTGCGTTCCATACCACTGCCCATATCCTATCACTAAAATTTTTCATATTCCTACAAGTAGAACAAATCTCCTTAAATATTCCTCTTTATCCAAGTGTGCCGAACAAGTACGGGTTCGGGAGCCCGCGGCACAAGGTTCACCGATAATACTTTTTTCACTCCGAAACGACGTCGTACGACCAACTCCCCGCGCGGTGGCTGTCCGTCCCCCTCTCCCCCCGCACCAGCCCATACGGCCATCTGATTGGCGAGAGTGTTTTACCAT
>DWLS01005462.1:0-12672 GCA_018246255.1 Pachliopta kotzebuea | reverse complement strand
ATCTATTAACTTTTAACGTATCACAAAATCAACTTATGTTTATTCTTATAAAATCAATTGATTTTATGAATTACATACATTTCCATTAACATATATAAATAATAAATAAATAAATACGAACACTGAAATAACAATATAAATACATAAAGATTACCTACGTCATAGATACATGTATAGATAGACATGACAGATATATATCTAAACATAGTAAGGAGGAAGTATAAATATATTATTAAATAGTATTCACGACACAGTGTAACATAAATTTTTTATTTATAAAAACTACTAAACAACTATTTACAATACATTTTTTTTATTGGACCTGTAGTCCCAACAAGAAAAGCTTTCACCTGATAGTAAATGGCTTTTCATAACGTGGCGTTGGTTAAGATGGTATACACTACATTGTACAGGACCCATGACCTTCAGACATGTTAAATTTCGTTTTCATAGTAATTTTACTAGCGTATACCTTTCATACCGGATACAGTAATGTTTCTATAGTTCTATTTGTCTGCTGCAATAGGAGCTGATACTTAGGCAGTCTCCAGGAACAAAGACCTTTTTTTTCCGCGGGAAAAACTTTAAAAGATACCCTGCTTCTTGGGGTAGAAGTCAAGTTTATGTGGGATTTAAACCCACTAAAACCCTGACACATCATCCTTGGTGCATTGTCGAAGGCCCTGGAATCTCCTGCGAAACTCATCAGTGCAGCAACAGAAACCTCCCACCAGTATTTTATTTTACATTCATATCTTACTTATATAAAGTATTTGATACAAAGGCTTATGAATATTCAGTCAACTGACTCCTCGAAGAGACGTCAGTAGTTTCTGTACACTTACGTATAGTAGACGACAATTAAAATATATCTTTCCATGTTACTAATGTTCTTTTGAAAGCTCTCCGTACCAGGAAATTCCGCAGGAGGAAGTGGCCGGCGGCCATGTTGTCTGCGGCTGAACTTCCGTTTCCGTAGCAGCCGCTTGTCTTCCTTAAAACTTTCAGACTGCTTATGAACACTAACATATTTTTAAAGCACATTTGAAACTTTTCTAAAACAATTTTTAAAATAATATAATAGAACGTAGGCTTCAATTTTATGTAATAAATAACTTATGCTAAACATTCTACTTGTGTACTTAATTTTGTCATAATAATGAGATTAAGGTGCCACAAAATTTCTTTAAAAATACCCGTGGTATATATTTTAAGTATAAGAGTATATAATAATATTTAAGATCGATAAACAATTTTTAAAATGTCTATAATTTCATCTTGCCTCCGTAATACGACAAAGTGGTTTGATGGAGCGTTAGCAAAAATGTTTGTAGGTAATTTTTCTTTTTATTTAATTTAGCCAAAATACAGACTATAAGTTAGACGTGTACTTAACAATGTAAAGTCTTAATAAGAATGTTTACATGACACACTGTACTTGTCATCTTCGTTAAGTTTATCTTTATAATAATTACTGGAGTAACAGAAATTAATTTATATTAGAGAATATGAACGTAAAGTGATGCGTCGTGTTATTATCTAGGTTTCTATTACTTTATAAAACGCCTTATTAACCTAGAAATAAATTTTCATGCTTGTATACAAAAGTTCATGAGGTAGATCCTCAGCGCTTTTTTTCTTATTTTCTGTTCACGCGCTTCTACGGTGCTAACTTTGACCTTTCATGTCTCCTTAACCGGAAGAGCTAAAGACTTCTTACTTCGGATTTCTCGTCTCCTTATCCTGTACTTAATTTAAGTCTGAAAGAATTTCCATGTAGCTAGTCCGGTTTAAAAGCTACAATCGTTACTGAGTATTTTAGTCAGCGCATCAGTCTTTACACTGATCCAATCAGTTAACAGAGAATAAAAATACTAACTACCCAATAAATAATAGAAACGTATTACTATACAATTCTTAATTACAAGTACATAAATACAGACTCATCTGAAAATTTATCAATAAATAAGAAACTTAATTGTCTAACGGTACATTTCTCGAAAATTAAGTTACTGTTCATTGACAGCGTAATGCACTGCGCATACCACTTACTGCTCCTTAACAACTTGCTACCGCGCTTCACACAACACAGCTGATAAGTCCTCTATTGACGGAGACCTTCTACTTAAGCACTGTAGTACCTAGTTTTGCTAGGTAATAGTCTGCAAATATTACCGTTTGAAGAACGCTGTAGAAAGCTAAGTACTGTGATTATTTTACTGTAAAAGCAGTGAAGCTCTGGGACGCTCTTTCTCATAATATCCGTGTCTGTTTCCTCTTAGTTCAATTAAAGAAAATAGTAAGGAATTATTATCTATATATCTAGGTGTATGTTCTTTAATTATTCTATATACATATTACATATTGTTATACATACTCTTTCCCTTTTCCATATAAGTTACTGTTACTGGTACACTGTACTATATATATTAACGAAACTTAACACATTATGTCTAAAGATAAAAAGCGTTGTAGTTACCTTTAAACTTTTTTACCACATTGTTATATCATTAAGTCAAAAAAAAATCTTAGTAAAGTTAAATGTAAGCTAGTATTACACAGTATTTAATCGAGGTAAGCTGTTCTACTGCTCAAAACAAGAAATTGTAACAAACCGCTAAAAACCATAGGATTGAATATCATGATCTTATGCTCCAACAAAATAGTTCAACAGATTTAACTTCTAATGACAAGCAAAGATAAGGATACCACGAAATGTAATACATAATGTTGGAGACATAATAAAGTAGAGACTGGTGATGCTAATGTAGACCAACTGATCCATATTTCAATAGTTCCAAAAGACAAACTGGTTTTGAATAAAGTAAGAAGATATAAAGAATTAACAGGAGTTAGTATTGAAAAAGAGATAGAACATAATGTAGATGTGAGAGATAGCACATAATGTAGTAGAGACTGGTGATGTTAATGTATACCAACTTATCCATATTTCAATAGATCCAAAAGACAAACTGGTTTTGAATAAAGTAAGAAGGTATAAAGAATTAACTGGAGTTAATATTAAAAGAGAAAAAATATGGAATAGTGTTAGGAAACAAAGACATTGATTTGCAAGAAAAATTTGGTCAAGTAAAAAAGAGCAGCTTAAAAAGGAGATGTTTTTTAAGTGGATTTAATTTTTTTTTATTTAACAAGACTTTGAATTGAGTAAGACGTTCACCTAATGGTGAGTAATACGCTTGCAGATAACCTCGTGGCGCATGTTATGATGACACAGCACCACATTGCGCTTATCGCCTCGAGACATTAGGTGTTTTTATTAATTTATTTATTCTTTACGTAAACTTACACCTATATATATAAAACAATACTATTTAATAAAAGTAACATAGTGTCACAAAGGCGAGCTTAACCCTAGAAAGAGTTCTCTTAAAGCATACCCAAATAGGAAGCAAATACTATTTTAATTATTTGTGTAGGTGTATCGTGTACTAGTAATAGTAACGTATAGGGAACATATATAGCAAGTAAACAAAGTGATAAAAAAATATGCAACTAGAGGTGAAGATAATAGTCCTTAACTCTGTTTTTAAAGATGGGTAAGGAGGGACAGACGCCGATATCATGAGGAAGAGCATTCCAGAGTTTTACTGCTTATACCGTAAAAGAATTATTGTACCGTTCACTAGCTACAGCATCTTTTAAATCGTAACATAGTAATGTTTGCACAGTACAGTTAGCTGGTTGGATGTAAAAGGATCTGCGGTAGTTCCTACCTAGATGGTCTCCAACAATAAAGATTTGCCAGCAGTAAAAATACAATGAAAATATTATAAGGTAACAAACAAGCATCAGTTTTAAATAGCTTCCATCATTTCCTCGTAATATACATCTAAAGTATAATGAGGATGGGTATATTACAAACCGTCTGAAACACGGCGGAGATATATCTCGTTTGTTTAATTCCATACGTATGTGCATTAAGAAACCGCGATCCTTCCGATCCAGCTCATTGCTTCGCAGAGCGCCGCATACACCGCTAATTAGGTGTTAAATCACTGAAAACGACTGAGCCCCCGACGTGGTAACAGTGCGACTCTCTCCTAACTGTGATTTACACTTGCGAACAGTCTACATCCATTAGGGAGATGTTTTGTTTGTGATAGGAGCTCCGGAGAGGAGCAGTTGCGGTTACATAAACCTATTTAATGGAACCAACGGTCGAAATGGCTCTATAATTTATTGGATTCTAACATTTCATAGTCATCATCATTGTCAATCTCTGCTAAATATAAACCTACATAAAGAATTTCTTACGCGACATGTATAATTAGTACAAGTCCATCAATTAGATTTTTATATTTGTGTTGATATTACATGAAAAAAAAATTATTTGGATTTCCCCTGCATTATTATAAAACATTTCCTTTTTATACTGTACATTAAAATTAAATTAATTTTTTTTACGCAGAAGACAAGAGTCTAAACAACGATACTCTGTGCTTCCCTTCAGGGGATTAATAACGCTAGTTAAGATGACATACACTATATTACTTAGCGTTTGTTGCGTTGAGATATACGACAGATTGTCTCTTTACTCCAGTAATTTCACTAGCTTCCAGCACCCTTCAAACCAGAACCAAGTACTGTTTGTAGGTTACAATAGATGCTGCAATGCCTGCCTATCTAGACGTTTTCCAACAACTAGCATATACCACTAATAGGTTTTGTAACAGATATTTAATTCTACTTAAAAAAATCATGTTCTGTTTAGTGTATCTTTTAAATTAAGTAGTTTGTTTAAGTGTTGAGTAACCACACAATAACAACAATACCAACGTGTAATAATTCCAGATCCGTGAAATTGTGCCACGGCAGACACGGACCTGCAAACGCCAGTCCCTCGCCCGCCGCCGAAATGGAATTGAAACTGTGACAATCCAGTTTGCGAAGTTCAATTTTTCTTCTGCACCCAACTCAAATTGATTGAGTCCGTCCGCAATATGAACGGACGCTATGCTTGCAAATATATTGCAGATTTTTTTATCTGTGAATAATTTGTATCATTATTTTACAGCTGAATATATTCTTAATCAATTTCCAGTGCGACTGCTCTGATGCCAGCTGCAATTCAATAATTATCTTCACTAGTTTGAAACTCTTTATTGCCCACATTATGCTAAAAGCAGCTTGTTCACTATAATCAATCCCTTTCAGACAACCAAGTAGGACAAAAGAGATAAAAAAAAATAGTAGAGTAACAAGAAATGTAAAAAATACGTAAATAAGAGATTTAAAAAAATTGTATTCAGAAAAATTCTATCGAATTTACTTTTCCTTTATCACTTACCAACGGATGAACTCCTTGCTAGTCCCGTCGTCTTGTAGCTTATAAAAATCCATGTACCTTTATAAATCTTGCAGTATAAAGAGTCTAATTCGGTTTAATATCTCTAAAGTAGAGGTCGCGGCGTTGGGTTCCCGTCATTCTTCGTCAGCGCTAACAAAACAACGCACAAAGGTAAAGAAAACAATTAGAACTGACGTAGAGATCCGCTATTAAGTACAGAACACAAACGTATCTGTGAGGCAGTAATGGCGAGCACTTCAAACAGTGGGGGATTCAAAGAAATCATTATTCCGCGAGCTTCCTCGCGCGACCACTTGGAAACCTACTGATGTACCATAACTAACTCAATTTCTTATCGACACAATCCCTATACTACATCCTTTTTTTTAAACTTTCAAAAACGAATAAATCATATCCATAAGCAATAACCGATATATTAGTTTCTACATTATACTCCTATTACAACTTTGCCTCATAAACTCCTTTACTGCAAATTTAGATCAATCAGTATATTTATATTGCTAATCATTTTTAGTTAAATTATTAAAAGAGACAAAAATGGACGTCTTTAAATCATCAAGTAACTTATTTTCAAGCTTTTAAAACTATTGTCACAACTGTGTCAGAAACTTTGTTAGACTCTGTTATTAGTGCCAATATTACCTATCATTTAAATGTATTATTATAATTATTGTTACAGTTGATACAGTATTCGTCACCATATTTGTACCAAATTATTTAAAAAAAAAAAGATTAGTAATGTCTTTAATTCTTATTTAAAAAAATAGCTCAGTTTTCTTGAACAGTGATAGTTGATTGATCAAATTTCTTGCAAATGTACTTCATTTAAGTACCGTGTTGCGATACCTCTTTTACATTTTCAAAATATTGTCAAAATTTCAAAATGTTTATTAACATTAAGTCAATTTAATCTAACATGTATATAAAAGCAAGTGTTGATATACCTCTTGTACATTTTCAAAATATTGTTAAAATTTTAAATTGTTTATAAACATTTTTAAGATGAATCTATCATATGCAAAAGTGAAAAGACTAAATTTTAACTTAATCTGATATACATAGACTGGAGCTATGTATTTTTTCAATTTTCCTTTCCTAAAATTTGTGTATATTAGAGAAATTATTTTTATTTAATATGATTTTTTTTCTCATTTTCTTATATATATATCGATAGATAATTTTCACAGGCCTACTGCAGGTACGCGCTCCCCCGCGCGGTAACGAAGCTAATCTGTGCTCAAGTGTCGACAATTTGAGGCGTAACAACAGAAAATAAGCAAGACTTAACCGCCTTATGTTTCGCTTAATCCACAATACAAACGGACTTAGCGGGAAACGGTGTAATGATCCCACTCTTTGTTTATGTCTTTCCAAAGGCCCTCGGCGTATGAAGAGAGAAATCTCATTTACACGCCGCTGTTCTTTTATTAATAATGGCCCAACACTACCTCGATTTCATTTGGTGTTAAATGGTGGTAGTACTGTAATAAAACCTACTCTTGTGTGTGAGTATTGCTGTAATGGGTGTAGACCTTCTAGGTAAATACCACAGCTACTCCTATTGCAGCCGACAAACAGTACTTTGCAAACTTTACTATATTTACTAAAGGGTGATTTAGATAGTAAAATTCCTGAAGTAACAGGACTTAACATCTTATGTCTAAGGCGATGAGCACTATGTGGCGCAGTGTTTACCATCTTAATATGGGTGTAGTGTATAAATCTTGCTACGGGCAAGCATATCACTTACCTTTAGGTGAAAGTCTTGCTCGTCTCGTCACCTGGTCGAATAGAAAAAGGAAAAAAGCCTGCTTCCATACAACTAACTCCAAATCATATGACCCTTATATTGAGTTCAAATCTATTATTATTCCTAAAATAGAACCTTAGTTGTGCAAAAAAGGGACTGGGCTAACAAGATTTATAAAATTGTCATTATTAATTGTAACGTAGTCCTTCGAAACTTAACACTTTATAGAATAAACAGTAAATAGCTTGGCGATAGAAATAAGTTCCGAAGTTATCTTAAGGGTATCCGCAAACAAATTCAAACAATTAAATAGCACCTGGTATAGATCATTTTAAAGTTATTTCTTATAGAACATCGATTCCAATTCAAACTAGTCAATATTGAGAAGTTGTTTAAAAAAATGTGAGTAATAAAAAGCCCCTAAAGTCTATTCACTTAGTTAACTCTATTTATATTTTCACAAAGTTACAGCTACATACAGAATTCCACCTTTAGTCATGAAGGGTACGAAATAGAAGGTTATATTTTTCCTCATCGAACAAAGGTATTTTAACTATAGAGCAACATTTGGTTATGAGATTACAATTTTTTGCGAGAGTCGGTTAAATTCCAGACTTTTTTACGCGGAATTAAACACATAAATTACAACAGAACTCGCTCTTTGCTAACAGTTCATGTATTAGTCCGAAATATGGGATACCAAATAGCAGTACCTATAGTTCTATCACGTTATAACGTATTATTTTTATGTGTAAGTTAAAAATGTAGGTTTTGATTGAAGCAAAGACAAAAGACATTCTTTTCATGTCTTTATATTTCATATTTACAAACTTTTTTCAAACAATGGAATACTAAATGTCCGTTGCACATTATTCTGGTAAGTCAGTTGACTTTAGTTTGTGAAGAACGTTTAAGCTTATTAGTCATTTCATAGTTACCATGAAAATTATGAAAAGAAATAAGGAATTCAAAATGTGGCATATTTACAAAGAAATATTGGAAAGCGTTTGCAATATCGCATTTATCAAAAATTGTGCGTATGTTTCGATTATATCATTTATGTTCACGGCGTGTTTCATATTAAATATGATGATTAATGAACACCAGAAGATGGTCGAAAATCATTATTTCAAATATCCAACAGACTTGAAGTATATATTGTTTTGGAAGAAGAATAAAAATTTAGATAGCGGAATCCGCTTGAATAATCAACCTAAGCTACCTCAAGGACAAACATTATTTATAAAACAAAAATGCAAATTTATTAACTGCTTCATTACTTATGATCAGAAACTTCTTGATGATAATACCAAAAACTTTGATGCAGTGGTATTTAATATTAATGAAATCTACAATGTCAAACATAAATATTTAAAATTACGAAGATCAAAAGATCAATATTATATATTCAATTCAATGGATTCAGCTGAATTATTCCCTATTTGTTTACCAATGTATACAGATTTTTTTAACTTAACATGGACGTATAGATTAGATGCCGATATACCGCAGCCGTTTTTCAATATTTATAATGCAAATGATACTTTAGTTGGTCCTAAAAAGAAAATGAATTGGATTGTTGATATGAAGCATACTAATAAATATATAAATGAAATTCAAAATAAGACCAAAGCTGTTGCGTGGATCGTCAATAAATGTAGATCACGACGTAAGCATAAGCAGCTTGTGATGAAACTTGAAAATGAGTTGAAAGGATATAACTATAGTTTAGATATTTATGGCCGATGTGGTGGGATAAAGTGTCCTACTAAAGATGTTTCTAGCTGTTACAACGTAATTGAGAAAGATTATTATTTTTTACTAGTACTAGAAGATTCTACAGCTACAGATCACATTTCTGAAAGAATGGGATTAGCGATGATGCATAATATTATACCTATTGTTCAAGGTGGACCAGAATATTCAAGGCAAGTAATTGATGAAATTATAGTATAGGTTTTAGATTTGTACCAAAGATAGCTCTTAAACTATTTCTTTTATTTCAAAGGTAATTTAATCTAAAGAAATGTTTTCTATATTAATCTTATCTTTTTTTTTAAGACGCGCTACTTTCTTATTTTTAGTTTTAAAGTTTTATATCTCCTGGTGGTGTATTCAAATATTAATCCAATATTGTATTTTTCAGTATGTTTAAGTTTTCTACATAGTCCACTGCGTATTTGTAATAATCTTTTCTTTTTAATATAAACAATTCACCGAATTGAACTTAATGTTAAATTATACCGTACTCGAACCATAAAAAAATATAAAATATTTTGTATACCTTTCAGGTAAAACTATTGGCAATTTTTAGTTTCAAGAATTTTTTGTAATAAACAAAATATTTTTCCAGTTATATCACAAAGTTTAATACATGACGTAATATACAGGCTGTATTAAACTTTGTGATTCTGTTTTCTACAAAAATATTTTTTAACTGAAAATACGCAAAAATTTTACCTTTGATGTATACAAAATATTTTATTTTTTTAGTGGGATTCGAGTACGGTATAATTTAACACTAAATTATAATCAAATGTTGTTTAATATAAATTTTGGATAATTTCTTTACAGTTTCTTGCCGCCTGGTTCTTTCGTCAACATAAGAAACTCGACGTTAAAAGAATTCGGGGCCATCATAGATTATCTCATCAGGAACCCACAATTTTACGAATATTTCTTCGACTGGAAAAGTTATTACTACTACACACTGAGACCAAAGGATTATGTTTGCGATTTATGCGAATTTCTTAATAAAAACATAGGAAAGTACAGAGAAAGAACTTACACAAACTTTAGAGAGTATTGGTATCCTTTTTATCCATTTGAGTGTCACAAAAAACGTATGTATGATTTGTTTCTCGATTAAGAATAACGTTTAATTTCAATACATATAACTTATTTAGATTTTGATCTAGCATATGACTAGTTTTTGTAATTTCTAACACAAAATATATTTAGACGGCTAAATGACGTTCCTTGGAAGATGACTATATCCAACAGGCTGTTGATGATGATGTAGTAGCTGACCGATTGATTTGAAACACGGAGGTCTTTGCTTTGGTTCTTGATCCACGTACTGTTAAATTTAATTATCCGTTTATACCACTTTCATAATGTTAATCTGCACCACAATAGCATAACTGCGTTCAAGTTGTATACCTTGGAAATCTACAGTATTCTAGTTATCACGCTATACAATCCATATCATCACTTAATACCTTGTGAAAATAAGCTCATTAACCCATGTTGTTCAAATTGAAACGAATTTGTAACAGAAAAGGTTTTTTCGTTTTATACAAGTTTTAGCTCTTGTTATTTTTATAGATATATTGGCATTCTTTTCAAAGGGATGCCGATTCCACCGGCGAGATCACATCTGTGATCGACAGCATCTGAATCAGATTTATTGAATACTTTTTATCTCTCACTTTTTCTATCAATAGAATGGAAGCTCGTCCATCTTCGCCCTGTTCGAAGTTTTCAAAATCGTTTTGCAAAACGCTCTTTATACGTCGAAGTGATACTGTATAACGTCATTGTTAAATTTTCCTTTGTATATTTCTGTTATTCATTTATAATAACAATAAGGTCGTTTTTAAATTAAATAGCTCATACAATACTCGTTGCCATATCATGAAAATTTTTAAATTTTCTTATAATAAATCATTAATAAAAAAGTATTACTTTAAAGATTTTTATTTTACCTTCTAATTTGCAATGGATTCGTTAATATATATTATTAGTTTAAATTACTAAAATAAAAATTAACCCTTTTAATTGCCATGGCTATAATCTAATTAATTTAATTATCAAATACAGAACAACATTTCATATTAAAGCAAATATATTAAACACCCCTTCAATGAAGACCTTGTTGACCTCAGTGAATCTGTCACGGAATCACACACTGGGGATCCGATTCGTTATTTAACAATGTCAACGCCTAACCGAAGTTATTTTTAGCTCAAAATAATATGTAGGTTTTTCGTTATAAATCAATTCATGTTTATAACGTTTTCATACTTCAAGTCTCTTTGATGACTATTCTGTTTTATAAACTCAATAACACAATACTTAATACACTATAGCGCCATATATATCCAAGTTACATATGAATCGTGATAAGTTTAAAGTCAGTTGATATGTTCTACTTCTTCGTGTTTGTATATAAAAAAAATCTTAACAATTTTCTTTACTTAACCGTGGCACAGCTGAAAGCGAATGAACCAAAATAAATAGCAAACTTTGATGAAGCGAGTCGTTTTAATACACAATTTCAAACAGTTGGTTAAAACTTCATTATTATTGAAACATTCTCCTTAAAAAACGATAGATACGATATGGTAAAGCGAATTAACTTATATAACTGAACTTATAATCTAAATATGGGCAAAGGAGGCCTTATCGCCTCAAGCGATCTCTTTAAAGCAAACCTGAAGGAAAATAGAGATAGAAATAAATAAATAAGTAGGAGACTAGGAAGAAAAATAAAAAACTAGAGTAAGAAATGTTTAAAGTATGTATATCTAAAAACAGAACAGAAGCGTTAAAATACTTGCTGCTTTGTAATTATTATTCATGATGTGAATTTTATATATATATAATAACATTCAGTATTTATACGTAGACTTTGGGGGAGGCATACGTCCAGGAATAGACGTTTATCGGCTGATGATGATGATGACGTATTAAATTTTATCCTAAGCAATATCTCGTAATAAAATGGATTCAGCTATGAAATAAGTTTCGAGAGTTTAGTTTAGTTTTTATCTTAACTAAGAGCTAATTTTGTATCACTTTTTAATGATACAAACAGACACTAAAAACTTTACTTCGTTGTTTTGCTAACAGTTACTACGTACGTAAGGGGTTTCACACGTAAACTCACTGGTGCGAAGCAAACCTCACCTGCTCATAGTGCACCATGCTAATCAACAAACGAGGATCTGGCTCCCCACTAATCTGCACTGGACCAGCGTGGAAGAAGTCGACCCAATTCCACCCCCTATTGGGAGAGGCTCATGTTCAGTAGTCTATCGGCTGATGGTGATATATTATTACACTGAGTCGAAGGCTCCTTATAAGTTGCCTCGATCAGTATATCTTTGTTATAATTACCGTAACAAACTTATACTGTTGTGAAGTGCATTATCAAAAATTTTATCATCTGTATATAGCCCTAGTTACTGTATAAATAGTTTACGAAGTTTTAATACCCGAAACAGTAGCCTCAGGTGGGCGGCGGTCACAGTAAACGCTATTTATGCACGACCACTACCACGAAATAAACTATTAGTATATAATTTTGGTTTTATACAGAAAACTTATATTATTTTCCTCTCATTTTGTCTCTTATATTTTTGTAGCAATGCAAAAGGTTTCGTTTACATTTGTTACTAAATGTACTGATGGTAGGTCTCTATTACCAAATAACCGTATAGGTAGGTACCACCGCAAATTTCTTTTTCTACCGCCAACCGTATTGTGCAAAGATTACTATAATCCTCTTTTTTTTTTTTTTTTTTTTTTTTTTTTGGGGTTTTTTCGATGATTTCGGCCACATTTATGGCCGTGAAAGGTTCAGCGG
>DWLS01005461.1:0-12672 GCA_018246255.1 Pachliopta kotzebuea | reverse complement strand
TTCGGCCACTATTATGGCTATAAGCTTCATCGGACCCTGAGCTCGCGGATCCGGACTCCGCGAGCTGAAAAAAAAATATATATATATAAATTATATAATATAAGGGAGAGAAACGAGGGAAGAGGATTTGGGGAAGGAGGAAGAGGTGGGAAGAAAAAGGGAGAGATGACAAAATAGATACTTATATATATAAACTGTATCTAATTCGGTACTCGGAGTACGATATGTTGATTAGCATTATTATTACAGTATAGTAACTTCATTATGATTGTATTGACCGATCGCTTAAACGGCCACTACCGGCGAACTTTTTGGTATAGATCCTAATTCCTAAAGGGTTTTGCTCCATCAATTATTCCATAAAGTTGTCTCAGTATTGGGACTACGGCCGGCGTGGTGGGCCCCCTAATTGAATTTATGCGAGATTGTGACCGCTCTGACGTCACGGTTTATTGCTAATTGATCGAATATTCGAGCAACGATAAGCCACGGCATCACAGATTAATTTTAATATACGGTACCAGATTTTCGTTATCATTATTGAGTACAAAAAATTCTACATTTTAGAGCTTTCCTGTTTTGGTAAAATTTAACCTGTTTCTTCGTAAATATTATGAAAAACAAATTGCTAAGTAACCACGATCTAAATCCTTTATAAAGTTCTTCTATGTATTCTTAAATTTATAATAAAAATGGTAATTTTTTTGGAAAAAATTAATAAACTTCTCACATTATTAATATCTCTTCCTTTCATTATAATACAATACGCAATCATTCTTAATACAAGTTGACTATCGTTGATAAACAAAATGCAACAAAAGCAAAACTTTTCTTTAGTGATACAAGCTGAAGAGTTTAAATTAAAAATTTGCTGCGGAATATTCATTACATTAATTTACAACAACAAACAAACAACTATCAACGGGCATCGTGCGCGTTTGAATAAAAACTTCAACTTAATTACTAATCACTATAAAGCAAACATTCAATTTACAAGGCGGGTTAATTGCGTCGGCTTCATGATGCTTTGTAAAAAGCCAGCTAAAAAACTGTAACTTAACTTATTTCTTAATTATAGACCGATTCATAGTCCCGTCGCGAGCTTTAAGCGAAAGAACGGTTGACGTGATGGGCTCAAATGGCTTTCTGATATTCCATTCTTAATGCTAGGCAATAAGAACGTTTATAGATTAAACTCTTCATGGCTCCGCTAGCGGCCTCAGTAAATAGTATTTCCAATAATTACATAGTTCAGGCAGAGGTTATCAGCCTCTTAATCCATGTTATACGTTCTTTATCTGACGATCTGCACTATTTTGTTATTAAGTTAAAAGAAATCTGTTTCTCCGGAGGTCTTGATGGTGGTCCACATCTTGGGAAAACTGTACAAAAGGTCATTTTCACTTAAAATAAGAGTAGGACAAAATACAATTATTATCAAGGAGTTTTACTATAGAAGTTTATGATACATCATAATATTATTTTTTAGTTTTAGTTAAATTTAATGATGTTATAAAAGTATTTGAATGAATCAAAAGCACAGTATCAATTAAGTCTTAATTTTCTTTTATAATTTTACAGCTTTCATGTTTCTAATGTTTATTATACATATACAAAAATCTTTTTTTACGCGGTTGGTAAAGGTATTTCTGCAGGACATATTTTTGCTTACAAAGAGTAGTGTACAAACATCACTACGTTCTGTTTTGGAAGGGATTGTATGTATAGGAATTAAGGAGTAAACAGATTTATCATCTCTAAGCGACGAGTATAATATGATACAATGTACATCATTTTTACTATCGTTACATTATTATTGTACAGAAACAAAATTTTTCTGGAATTAAAAATTGGTAAACGCAGAATTTGGTAAAGAGATATATTTTTATAATAAAACATGAAAAGCGGCATAAACGTCTTGGCCAGATAGGGCATAACAGAGCGTCCTATTGTTGGCAACGGGTTAGGCGACAAATGGAACGGCACTCAGACAGAATTAAGCCTAGCAACGGAGTCTAATTTGAAAAAGCCAGACGTATAAATTCAGCTCTAATCCTACAATTGTGTGAGGGAAAATTGGACGTAATTTCGTACGCACCGGCCCGCCCTTTAGGCAGCAAATCGTTGCGGTTTATTGCACAACGTGTGTTAGGTTGCTTTATAGGCCACTTTGAATGGCCGTAACTGGCTAAGAGATTGCTTTGTATCAACCGGTGTACATAATACGACAACAAATATTAACATTCACGTCATTAATCACACACCGTTGGCAATTCCTTGCAAAATTCCTATAAACAATTTTACATTTCATAATTTTAAACTTCCGAAGTTCTGATACAATTTTCCTATGGAATAATGTAGTATACTGTCATGCTGTGAACTTTAAATTTTAATAAATAACCCTGTATATTTTCAACACATCTCTTTCTTCTCTTGTAATAATGACGGTGAAGTGGATCCGTGCATTATTTAAGAGCCTAGAACCCGAATCCAAGTAATCAACAGCCGACTTTTTGATTTTGGAAAGCTTCGTCAAGATCAAGGAATTTGATACTCAGGAAATGAAATAGTTAAGTAGTTACTTATTGTAACTGGCGTATCGTTTACCATCAGAACAACGTATTAGGAATAAAACACAAGTTATTTATATTGCTTTTTCTTAAAATTTGCGAAAGGAGTATGAATTAAGAATGATAAAAACCGTCGTTGCTATTATACAGCTCTTCATTTCTTTAAGTCAATATTTCATAAGTTAATAAGGCTTGTAAACAAAAACATGGCATTATGATTACTATCATTAAACCTAATATATCAAGTTACTGAAAATACATTTGAGTAATCATACACATTAACCTACATGATGCATTAGAAGTAGATGTATGTATGGTTGAAAGGAGCGTCATTCTGATGCAAATCGTGCAAAACTTAAAGAGGTTTTTACATAGTTAGTCTTAATGCCTAAGAGTTGCTTTGTTGGTTTCATAATCTAAATATAATGTAAGTATCAACAACGTTTAGTAAACTTTTAACCGACGATAAAGAGGGAGGTTTAATTAAGAAATACTGGTGTAGTCAATCAATTTCTTATTTAGTATTTTTAATAATGTAGCATTATATCGTAAAGTTTTAATGATAAATTTTTATTACTGCAACGAAATTAAGTTAAAACCAAGTTTTTTCTAAAAATGTCGTCATGTATATATCCATTTTATTACAAAAGTGAGTCATTACCGGTGTTTGTGATGCAATTGTTTTGTTTTATATCTATTATGGTATACTTACTGGAAATATTTACTCTAGTATATCACATATATATATATAGTGGATGTTATACTTTCTGTGCTTATTCTTTATTTATTTTGAATTACAAATAAAACTGTTTCTATGTTTTGCATAAACTCCGTAGCGAATACTGCAAACGTTTTTCCTTTACGCAATTTATACAAAGTATTCAATATATTACAATTATCGCGGTATTCGAGAAATCTCGTATATTGAACAGGAAGAATATCTACGACAATAATAATGTACGTCGAAACAGTTCTTTGTAATGATGATGCCTTTGGAATTTGATACACTTACGTTCACGGTTGAGATTGTGACAATTTCTCTATTTAATATAACTTTTTTTCGCTTTATATCGTGTTATATGATTTGTTCTTGTAATGGTATATGTATAATATAAACTTAATAACAAATGTAGATAAACAAATGTAAAATGTAATAATTTTTCTTTGATAACAATAACAGTATGTACGGCGGACGTATGCGTCGTCGGCCGTGTACTTCTCTTTTTATAAGTTTTGGTTTGATTCCCACAGAACATGAGCTTCCAGCGAAGGAATATATCCGGAGAAAACAGACATGTTCCAAGAACATCAGCTTTCATGTACATGTGATAGCCGCCAACTCGGTCTTAGCTTGTAAACAAATCGCGTTGTTACTCATCTTACGAGGGAATTCCCTGAGCTCTAGTCGTAGGAACATCAAAATGATTGTTTGTTATTTCTTTATGTCCTGCAAGAATTTGAGTTCCTCAAAGTTTAAAATCCATAAAAACCTGTATATTTTTATGCAAATATAATAATCAATTCAAGTTTTTTAATAATATGTTCTTGTTTAATTCGACAAATTTGCAAGTTCTCTGCTCCATACATAAGTTCATTATTTTTAATTTACGTCTCATGATGTCAGAGTGTTTCTTTATATCCCCGCCGTAAGATGCAGAAATTCAATAGGCGGATCGTTAGCGTGTATGTTAGTCTAAAACAAGCGGACACAATGGAGGACATAATTAATAGTTACCATTTGTAGAATAACGACGGCGTTTTCTACACGGCCATTACGTAATAACCGGAGTAGAATTGTTTTAATTTTATACCAGCGGCTTTGTGTCGTGTTTATCCAGGATCGGTGGCCATTTGTCCACGGGAAATACTCTTGAGTGACAAACAATAAGCTATTGGGGACGTTATACTGTGGCGGGGTCTCCTGTACACACTCCTCTCGTACTTTGGTCGACTGCTACATCTTGCGGTAAGTTTGTTAGCGTTGTCCCGTAAAAGGTTCCCAGCGATTATAATGGATTGTAGTTGTATACTCATATATGCCCTGTCCGATTCGGATTGAATCAGCAAATACTGCGGTAATACATTGTAATTGACGTTCGTTGTTTTTATATCGTTCATTGAGTACTCAGTTTGTTTTCGCCTGTTGCTTCGTGAAGATTTATTTGTCAATAGGTTGTGATTATGGAAATATCGGGTGGTGGGTTCGCGTCGTAACAACCATTGAAAGGTGGGGCGATAACGATCTTTTTGAGAACTAGTTATTTGCTTATATTAGAATGTCAGTTTAGCTCTTTAATACATCATTTACATTTTTCTATTGTAAATAGCGTGAGAGTGCTTTTTGTGTTTGACGTGCAGATACCGTTGGATACAAAGTTTAAAATTGATGAAATCACGAGACAATAATAGCTGGTTTTAACCCATCGTGCATGCACGAGAGTAGTCATTTGAGGAGAGGTTGAGATGAGCCTGTCATGAACCAAAGATTTTAAATCTAAAAACAAAACCTTATAATATTTTTGACATATTTTAAAGTCAACATTATTTAACATAAATATTAAGGAGACATAAAAGTAACTAAAATATTAAGTTACAGTTTTATCAACTTTTTAACATAATAGCCGCGTTACCCTTCTCATTGCCGCCGTTGGAAACGTTTTGATATAATCACGCCTTTGCGTGTAACAAGATCGCATTACCTCTATATTTCGAATAACCTCCCAAGAATTAAAAAAATTCGAGACCTGTGCGTGTTAGATGTTAAAAAATCGGGTATTTAATTTACTAAGTAAATAAGAACAATCGGTTCTTTTACAAAGATAAGACCATGAATTTGTTAGATCAGTTTTTAGTAAAAAAAACTTTCCTAAAATATGTCTAGTCATATTTTAAGTTATAAATATATTTAATTATTATTAAAATGTTTTGCAAATACAGATATAGTAATAATGATAAAAAAAACTTAAATTTTTACTCATTTGTGCTTTACGTAGTAAATGTAACCATATATAGACAATAAATATAGATCGATGCATCATTTTTCTAATAACAATTGATCCAATAATTAGCTACTTCAGTAAAGTGTCACAGTCTGATGTAATCATACATGGGTGTTGGTCCAAAGTGTGTAAAAAGTAAATGATCTGGAAACTTCCAAGTTTTAGGACGACCGTTTAAAAAAAACTCTATACTGTTTCACCTCGCTCACTGCCGTTGCGTGTTACGGATCGATTTACACAATTTTTGACATGTTCTTATACTGCCCGGCTACTGTCTTGTTATAGTGACCTTTTTTTAATACCACCTGAAACGGTAACAAAGAATTTTTAAACTCTTCTTTATTGTTTTAATTTAATCAATTTTATTTAAAGACGAGATAATTAAAGCTGTGATATAGATTTCTTTTTTTATTCAATGAAGCAGTCGTGTAAGACTGTCTAGAAGATTTGTACTGGTGGTAGGTCTCTGTTGTTGGAGAGATGGTATACATTGCGCTCGTCGCTTTGAGATGAAAGGTGGCAAAACTCATTGCCCCAGTAATTTCACTAGCATTCAGCATCCTTCAAACCGGAACAAAGTAATACTTGTACATAACTATTTGGCGGTAGAAATAGGAGCTGTGGTGGTACCTACCTATACGGTCTCCGGCAAGAGACCTAGGGCCAGAACATACATTTTTTACTTTTACATTTTTTTTCCACAGTTTGTTAATAACGGCGGGAATCCACGAACACGAAATTATCGTATGTTTTATTTCTTAGAAGTTAGTATTACATATAGTACTGAGAAATTACTAGACAGTGTGTATGAGAATAATATTATTGCTTATCAGTGCTGGGAACGGCGGTATTTATGTAACATTATATCTGTGTCCTCTGATCACATGAGTGTAGAGTTGCCAGAGTTTCGGATTAGTCAAGGATTGTCCCGGTTTAAATAAAATAAAATATATGGAAATAATTTCAAAAACTGAATAGGTTTTTCCTAAATTTATCAAGTATTAAAAATTTACTGACATTTTTTCTGGAACATGTTAATTTGTAGTATAAAGTAAAGTGTGGAAAGAATTAGTAGAAAAACCTTATTATTACGTAAGAATTTAAAAAATTGGGCATTTTTTTGACTAATCAATAATTTAGTTGAAATACTTACTAATAATAATAAACAATATTTTATTTCTTGTAAATTGGCTAATACAATTTCACTTTACACTTAACATAATAAGTAACAATAAGACCGTGGATGATGAATCGTCTTCGCCTATTATTCTCTGGCTCTCATTTGTGCTAGCAATAGTATTATGATGATTGATTTTTAATATGAGGAGCTTTCAAAAAACTTCATTTAATCAAATTCTGAAAAATGAAGAAGGACCTCCGAGTTTCTAGATGTGTCAAGCCACTGCACCACGGAGCCTATAAAATTTCATTTATACTTATTATCATTGCATTTAATTATTAAGGATACAATAACTGTATTTTGCAGCAATAATTAAGAAATTATATATAAGAATTTATTTTTAATTGTTGAGAGTAAAGTTCCTAGAATTTTATTGTTTAATGGTGACAGTGCAAATACCCGTGTGTACTACCTTCAATATGTTACACTGAAAGCCGTACAATTTTAGAATGCACATTTTTTTAATGTATTTTGATACATTTCATGGATAAAATATGGAATAACTGAAGGTTGAGTGCGTGTAAAAATTCATTAAGCTTTTTGCGTATAATGAACTCACTGATGAGGTAAATTTTTTCGTTAAATGAAAGAATTTACAATAATATGATACTAACTGCCGTTGGTTATTAAAATTAGATTAAGAGAAATTTCTTGAGAGACGTCAATGTATTGGATTGCTCAACAGTTATGATAGCTACAAATAAAAGTGATGTGCACTCCTGTTAGATTCTTTGCCCAATTTTACATCTTTTTGGGTGCTGGGTTTATGCTAATTTATTAGACGATAATTGGAAAAGAAAAGTAACTATATGGAAGCAAATTAACGAGATAATGATGCTATAAGATTTTAAGTTAATTTTATTAAGACACGATTATTAGTTTCGGTATTATTTTTGAACAGATTTAATTTTTTTGTACTTTTCAAAACCCAAAAAATTCACTGGAAGAGAATGCCTTGTGGTACTATGCCTGTCTTTCTGTTTATTGAATCTCTTGTATGTTTTAGTCATTTCATTTTTTGTTTGTTCTATAGAAGTATAGTTAAAATTATTTTCCTTAGCTTTAAAATATATCTCATTACAGGTAATTTTAAATTCTCAATGGAACGTGGATCATCGAAGCGTTAATTAAATAAATTGAAGATCATTGTCACAGTAAAGTAGAACGGCGGACGGCACGCAGCAATTTGTCACAGATAAAAGTGACTGATCTATAGTAGAGTAAGTATCATTAAAACTTTTACTTGTTTCACAACTAAAAGAATATTCTTTTAATTTGTAAATATATAAAATGTGTGATCCACATTAGAACAAGAAGAAAAATTTATAACAAATCTGAAAATTTTTCTTGCAAAATGTAACAAACTTAGGTTTAAAAATAATTTGTTCACAATAGATCAAAGTGTTTACGTCATGGCATCGTGTACTCGGTCGCGGGAACATCGGAACTTCCGTCCCCCATTCATCACGAATTCGATCCTGGATCGAATTCTTAAGGTATCGGTTACACAGGCTCGCTTTTCGATTATTGCTTTGTGTTGTATCGTGGGCATTAAAATGTTCCGTTTTAACCTTTTTATACCTACAACGTCTTAGCAAATCTTTTGCTTATGTTTATTATTATCTATTATAAAAAATGTATATACCCAATTTTTTTAAAAGCTTCTTCACTAGTATTATAATATTGTGTGCTTTAACACCATTCGACTGTGCTTCATAATTATAAATTTTATGCAAATTTATAAAACATTGAAAAAAATTATATTCAATAATTGTACTACATCATCCGAGTTTTCAAAAAATTCTGACCATCCTCTATATAATGATATTACTCATCAATCTTATTAAATTGCTCCTTGATGTTCTAGTCACGAAAAAGTGATCGATTTTATCCCAAGATATCTAAATAAATATTACTTACTGCAATACTAGCAGTACATATCGGCTTATATTACACATACATGGTAGAATGTACTTTTTTTTAGTTACCTCACTAAATAGCTTAGCAACTTTCACCTGTTTCCTTTACATAAACGGATGAAAAGCATAGCTTTATTAATCACAACAACTTCGGGCTCTCGAGAAGCTCTCAATATTTGGTCATTTATTTATACAAGGGAACTCGCTCCGTCTAAATGAATAAAATTGATTGCTTATACAAACTCTGCGCCCAAATACTCGACCATCGCATTAAATAAGGGCTCTGTAGAGAAAAAAAAGATTTCAAGAACGTGGAGTCGGGACGTCGGCGCGGGCGCAGGCTCGAAGGCTTGCCTCGACCTTGGTCCGCTACGTAAGACAACTCGATTTTGTTATTTGTTTATACACAACACTACCTGTTCACAGTTGCCAGTCACTCGGACGGAGATTCGAACCCCGCGCACCTATATGTCGAATCGCTTACATATTCTACGGCGATTTTCGTAATTATCGTCGATTTATTACGGCATAGGAATGCCGCCTAAAATTGACTTGACCACGTATATCGAGACATGGGATAATGTAAAAGCCCATCGGCCACAAAATTCCTATACAGTCTAATTAAAAAAATAAAAACCATAACAGAATTTATGATTGTGAACTTTGATTTTTTCTCTTTTTAACAAATGTTTATTATTTAGAACAAATATTTGATTTACTTAACTCCAAGAATGATCATGGTTGTTGTTTAGGTGCTCGCTAACGTATGGTCACAAAAGATGCGGTATCACGGCTTCCTTATAGAAATATGTAACTGGATACGAAGGGACACTATGAAAGAGGCGGAAGACGCTTTAAAAAGCTATAAAAATATTTTACCGCGGTCCTTAGCGCTACTTGATAAGGATACGCGGTCATTTGTAGCAGCATCGTGATCCAGACGGGGGAGATAAACAATTTATTTATAAACAACCTGAATTATCTCTTTAATGCGAAGGGGACACTTGTACAAATGAACCGAACTGTAAACTGGATGATTTTTTTGTTCGCTCATTGTTTCATTCTTCGAATATAAATTATATATTTTTGAGCGATATTGAATGCAAAAACAGTCGAAGGAGTTGCTCAGTCAATATTTGCGAGTGACGGACAATGTAATGGACAAAAAAGCTTAGTTGTACGAATAAAGTCGACTCGATCGTGGGCTTTTTGAATCCGTGAACAATGACCAGTGGGGAGGGTCACGAATAAATCCGCTCGGAATCACCACCACCACCGATTACGGGAATGATTTAGATTGTTCCGCGGATCGCCTCCGAAGATGGCGATGAATTACCCTCTTCCGTCTTCTATAGTTTAGTTGCTTTTGTACCGAAGATGGTTCTGTAATAATTACGAGATCATGTTTAATGGTTATCTATTGATTTAGAACTCGACGAAGTCTCAATTATGAATCATCGATTATCGGCCGAGCGGAGAGTTACGGGGGTTTATGCTCTATCATCATCTTCTCCATTTACTTAAAGTTTATTGATATCAGCTACATACGTAGTTTATACCTAATATTAATGTTAGAAAATTTACATTGTACTGAGTGCGAGCTTTAGATTTTAATTTATATAACCGTTTTTTTTTGATTATTTATCTAAAGTACTGCTTTGAGTTTTTTTATTCGTCGGATTTTCGAGTTAATGTTTAATAGTCTATTGTAATATCAGTAATTTGCGGTGCTCATGCAGCGAGGGGTCACATTCGTTTTGTGTAAAAGAATAGGTTCAATGTTCGTTGTTTAGTGGACAGCTGTATAATACTTGTATTCTCTCTAGAAGTGCTAGATAATTTTGTTTAAAAAACCTTTAACATTTTGAAAAGAAACCAACTCTTATTAATTAGGTAATCAAACACACTATTTTTTTTTATTTATTTACCTAATGTTTTAAATGCATATCAGGAACTAGGACTATTTGAACTGTTTGGTAGTGTTTTGTGTTTGTGGATTTTTAGACATTTTAAAAATAATTAAAAGAAAGGATAAAATATTATTCGGAAGTGATCATACTATGTGCGGTTATATTTTTATAATAAATTAAAATCTATACGAATTATATATTTTTCTTAATATCAAGATCGAAGCATGACAGAACTTTAAATCCACTATTCAAAGATTACTTGTGTTTATAACGAAAGTAATAACTAAGTGTTTATAACGAAGTAAAGTTTTTCTTTATATTAAATACAAGTAAAGCAAATTAGTTTTTTAAGTATTTACTTACACTATAGAAACATTGTTTAGGGAAAGTAACAAAAGGCATTTAAATTTATATCTATATCATTGAATACATCAGAAACTTTCTGAAATAGAATATATATTTTATTATTAAAATATTAATGATCGTTCACAAATGGTATACAGCCTTAGCCAAATCAAGAAGATACAAAACGTCACATCGTACCTGAGGCAAGACTTTCTAGTGCAAACAACACAACACTAAGATACAAGTGTAGAGGCGCTTGCGTGACTGGTACAACACGATGCGCCTGCGTCCATGCCGGAACAACACTATTCAATTTGACTTTTCACTGAGCAAATATAAAAGTGATTTTTCATTGTTGGACATGCGCGGAATGCGTTTATTGCTCGTGGCATTATGGAAATCACTCTTTTGTGGACGTTCCTGTACAAACAAATTATTTTATATCTCCGCATTTTATTGTTGTAAATGTTGATTTAAGTTAACAACCCTGTATTCACATGTAGCGAATATTATATACACGATGTGAATATATTGTTTGATACATTTGTGTTTTAGATCAATGATAACTATTGGTATATACATTTATGTAGCTATGGAGATGTGTTATAATATAAATGTATGATAGTACAAAGAGTGTCTGGAAATTAGCTAATTATAGTAATGTACTTGAATTTGCGATTACAGATGTTTTAAAGCTTATATTTGGTGATGTATATAAAGATTTCTAAAATCAAATAAATAATTGTGAAACTATTTGATTTTTCCATTTTTTTCATATATATATGTTATTTTGTAGTTCAAGTAAATATTTCCTTTAGTTATCTTTGTACACACAATAATGTTGTGAGTATCGAATAAAATAAGCAATTGAAACTCGATTGTTAAATCGACCGCATCCGAATAAACACTGCTACCGGTATACCGTAGTGTGATCGGTAGCACAAACAATTCTTACTGTCATACAGTTCGAGCCCATGAAATCTGGCATTAAGATAAAATTTTATGATTTATAAAACACGCATTTCGAGTAGTAGAAGAAATTAACTATTTCACCCTGTTTTGATATGTAAGCAAAACATATATTTTTTTTTATATTTAATGAGATTTGTATACTGTTTCTGTTACAGAAGTTTGCAAACAGCGCTCCTCCTGCTGCAGGGCCATTGCTGATTTGGAAACTGGTCAGCTGCCTATTGTCATTGTTTTTTTATTACTTTTTTATGTTCATATTTGATGTTTTATGTTTTTTTTAGTGCAATTTTTGTGTATTTTCAGGCAGACTGAATATAATATTTTTCTTTCTTTCAAACAGAAGGTAAATAGTGTGTGTATCTGCTAGTAGTAATTATGTATTGGATAGACGCGAGCGCTGCGTTGGTGGTCCGTATCCCTGCCCCGCTCTTAGGTGCCCCATCTCCTCCCCCCTCCGCTTTCCCCACTCTTGTCACGGACTGGGAACGGGCCAGACAAAATGCTGTTAGTTCTTATCGATTACAACATATATAATAAATACGGTAATTTTCCCACGAATGTCATCGTTTTAAATGTATTCAAATATTTTTCTTATTACCTGGTGCACAATTACAGAAATATAATATAAGTTGCGGACAATTATCTAAATTTGCCAAATTGAGAAAGGCGTTGACGTGATGGTAAGTGATAAGCTTACCCAAAATAACGTGGCGCTGCTTAATTAGCAACACATTGCCCTGATTGTTTTCTGAAATAAGGTATTTAGTCTCATTACAC
>DWLS01005460.1:0-12676 GCA_018246255.1 Pachliopta kotzebuea | reverse complement strand
CGAGCGCAGGGTCCGATGAAGCTTTCACGGCCATAATAGTGGCCGAAAGCATCGACATCACCCGAAAAAAAAAAAATGAGTACTACACTTTGAAAATCCAAAGAAATACATGAATATGAAAGAAAGAAACGTTGAAATCTACAGTACATTTATACTTCTTTCTGTTTCGTTTTTTTAGTACTTGAATTAATAAAAGTTGTCTTATATTTCCAAAAAATACAAGTAATGACTCTTGATTAACATTTAGATAGTCATAACTGCAAGCTTTTAGGAACCTTGTCAGTATTGAACGGTCATCTTAATTATATTTTGTGATTATGAATAATTTAATACATCTGTTTATCTGTCATTTGTATTGGATATTAACAAAATAACAACCCAGTAATTTGTTATTTTATGTTTTCCATCCAAAGATTGATCACTGATAGCTTTTAGTCTTTTGTTAATTACTGTATAATTGAGTATTCAATAAACTATTTTTAGCAGTGAGTGATCATCAATTGACGATGATGATGATGAAACTATTTTCTATTTTATCCTGAAAATTATCGATTAATCGCTGTCTTTATTTACCACCTCTAGAGTATAGTCGACTTTCTCTTACAAGTCAACCGAAATACTGTTTCACTTCTATCGCATGTGAATTCTCACTATTTTCTTTGTTAATATGTTTTGTACAAAAATCTTACTGTACCTATAGAAATGTAGACCAAGCTCTTCGGCGATTTTGATGTCCTCCTCCCAAAGGTAATAAGACTGGCAGGCTTCATCCCCTGTCGCCCAGCCCATCACCTGTCTTGCTTTCTCGTGGCAGAACCTATCCCATATGCTCTCCCCTTTACCTGAAAAAGTGCTTAGCAATTAATAACTTAAGCGAAACAAAAAGGGGGTCCTTACATATTAACGTCATCATGATTAAACTTACCTAAGTTAAATTTAAATCGTACTGTAAAAGTTCTGATGAAAGGTTTTCTGTACAAAATTATAATGATCACAATAACTCGTATAAAAAAACTCCAAACTTCCTAGGCGTACTATCTAAAAGATTAGGCCCAATCCTTCTTTTAATGGAATCAAGAATAAGGAGATCAGAAGAACAAGGATCCCGGACATAGCTTATCATATTTGTGAACTTGAAAATTGGGCAGGCCAGAATAAATCGAAAAGACCGCCGGAGGAGAACTATTAATGGAGACTATCTATTAGCAAGTCTGCGATGACCTTCGTCTTTCAGGTGGACCTGATGAAGATCGCAGAAAGTCGTGTGATATAGGTAGAAATGAACTAGTCGAGCTGAGAATGGATTAGAGAAGACTGTGTTTAGCTGTGAACGATAAAAAGCTGAAACATCAATTAAACTCTAATCAAGGAAGTCCATTATGTCTAAATCTCTAAATTATTACACTAATAAATTACGTTTTACTTTTTTGTTCTCATGTTTATTGTCCGCCATTTTTGATTTCTGAGAAAACGTGCAAAAAATTAATAGCTTTTTATTTAGTCTACACAGACTAGTTCTTTAGTAAGATATAATCTGTTTATAAGCTGCGGTGAACCTTCGATTGTAAAGCTCATTAACCTAAAAGTAATCTAATCCTATGATTTCCAAAAATACAAAACAATTAAATAAATAATAGTTATAAATAAAGTGAGGAACTAACCGCTAACATTCCAAGCTCCTTCAATTTGGTAGGAAGAGGACGCGGCGCCGAACTTGAACCCTGGTGGAAATGTCCTGGCACACCAGCTCAACTCCACGTACATGACTACACTATTACATGACATATATCGATAAAAAATTTGGAAAACACGCTTTTAATAATTTCTGATAAAAAAACAGCCGTAACTAAATGACAAAGTAATATTAAAGGTATTAAAGATAAAGAGGATGTCTATACTTTATTGGAAAACAGTAAACTACAAATAATTTATATCAATAACATTGGCCGATCGTTAACAGCAATTTCATGTAAACAATCTTCAAGTGGACTTTTAAGGAAAAAGCTTTTTTTTATGTTTAACAAAGTAAAGAAACGAGGGAGACAGTTACGTGTTAATAAAATTCCACTAATAATAAAGCTCTAGGTATGATTATATACACTGCAACACATTGTTTTTTTTTTAAACAAATGCTACCTTAACTCTAGGCCTGGGAAACCTCTGCATACAATCGATGCGTACATCTGCGTACAATCTTAGTATTTTCTACTTTTTATTCTAATCCCCGTGTTCTGTCTATTTATAAATAAAAAAAAAAACTATATTCAACACATCGTGTTAGATTTCAAGTCTCGTTACCCCAGTAATAGTTAGATGCAGAGCACTTAAAACCGAAACACTGCTATTACTTAATTGAATTTAGCCAGTATAGTTAAAACTCTTAAATCACAACAGTCAATAATAAAAAAATGTAAATTTGTTATATTTTAAAATGACTGCGGAAATTATTGGAAGATTACACAATCGCCAATAAATTTTTGACGTTTATAACCAATAACATTATTTTTTTTTTATTATAAACGGTAGTAAAGGTTCGTTTTGAAATATCCAAAATATTGACACACAAAAGTTACGCACCTCAGAGCGACCAGTTTCAGTGACATCTTTGCTGTTACTGGTTTCGGAAATTCAGTTTTATAACGTAAACTTGTTTTGCACTTTGTGAACTATTTAAATTATGTTAAAGTAAACATATCAATTGACCAATTAGTACATTAGGCAGATTCCGAACGCGTTCCCCGGCCGTGTTGCGGCCGTGTAGCGACATCACAACTTAGAAGACACAAACTTGACTGACCGAGTAAAAAATACAATCTGAACTTACTTTCCTGACGCTCATCGTCTCGCAATTTTTTTTTAATTTAACGAAGTGGAGCGAAGCGTTAAACCGCCAGTTGGTTATATATTAGCATCTCAAGTAGATTGTTTATACAAATTTGCAAAGCATCAATCTTAATATTTATATATAATTATACAATTGTTAATTTTTTTTCAATTATCACATTGTTAAATAGCTTTCGTCTTTATTATGCTACAATAGTACAAAATAGTTAAAATACTACAAAGGTCTAGCCAAAACAGTTACCGAACCCTGGTCATAAACCAAGTCGTAGTTGAAATGTTATCAACAGCGATTAATTGTTATTTTGTTATAGCAGAAGTATGATTAAGTTATGATTTATTTACATAGATAATTTTTTAATTATGTATACATAGGTAAACTGTAATATTAATTAACTATTAAAGGTTATTATAATAATCAGATGCCATCAGGTTAATAATTATTTACGAAGCGTTTCCGCGTATCGCTGTTATGATGGTGCTGTAAAGTCGTCGACAGGGCTGTTGCGTCTATATCATAAAAAAATATAAATAAAATAAACAGCATGGAAAGACGGCGCATGCGCCATCTTATTACCCCCTCTATTACCTTATAACATTAGAATATTCCAGAATGGCCTATGGGCTAATTTTCATGCTTTGGACATTGTTTTCTCCTCTTCCTTTCGAAGTACCAACTTTGACCTTTCATGTCTCCTTAATCATAAGATCGAAGATTTTATTACGGATTGTCTCTTTATAATCTACTCCATTTTATCTTGAAAGGAGCATCTTTTCCAGTTTGAAAGTTACCTGTGTTACTATGTATTTCGCGACGCAATTAGGTGATGGAAAATTAAAGGTTGTAAAGTAAAATAGATTCTTTGTAACCAACTGAGATGACCATGTGGAAATGGTAAAAAGAGATAGGGGAATCTGTTGACAATTTCTTTATTAATTGAAATAACAAAAAACAAAAGAGATAGATGAATGGGATAACTTACTATTGATTTTAAAGTTTCCTTCTATTCCCTTCTCTAGTCATACATTCATTGAATAATTAAAACATACATTGTATGAAAGGTACAAAAAATAAATAAAGAACGAAACTATTATAATTGTGCGCTGTATAAATATTTATTAGTGTGCTACGTCGTATGAGTGGTTCCGTACAATATCTCTGTACAACTTAGTTGATTACAGGGCTGTGAGGACGCTGCTGATTGTTATTAGGCGTTGTAAAGCTTTTAAAAGTACCAATGCAGCTCTTATTGCAGCCGACAAACAGTACTGTACAGGCCTTACTGTGTTCTAGTTTGAAGGGTGCTGTATGCTAATAAAATTACTAGGGTAATGAGACTTAACACCTTACGTCTCAAAGCACAGAGCGCAATGTGATTCTGTGTATACCATCATAACAAGCGCCGTGTTAAGGGCAGTCGTATCATTTACCATCAGGTGAACGCCTTACTCATCTCGATGCCTTGTCGAATAAAATAAAACTATACTTATGTACGTAGTACATTGGAATATGCCAGTAAAATATTGTCGCTGCAATAGTCAATTTACATAGACCGTATCAAGCGTATCGAAAAGAATCTTATTAAACATCTAAATTACCGGTAACGCGCAGGCTAAATCATATATGTCGGGTTGTCGTGTTCGGTATGTTAATCCAGAACAGGAGTAAAACATTGGACATTTCATTTCTTTAGGACCATCATCAGCTGACAGACATCCTCTGCTGAATATAGGCGTCCCCCAATAATGAGGAATTTGGGCCATCTCCCACCACCTCCCTCTCGTCTCTTCTTTCTTTGTAATTTCATTGTTTGATAGTTGAATAATTGCCCGAAACCTGTAAACTTAGGTTTTATTAAATTTATATTTAATACTAAGTTAAAGCCTCAGACTGAATGTCTTTTAACTGGAGTGCGGAACCGAATTATTATTAAAGAATCTACAGCAAAATTAGTTTATTTTTCGTTATGCAAAGGTTAATGCTTTACCACAATCATATCTTTTTTTTGCCGCGGGGCAAATCTTTGGGTAGATACCCTGCTTCTGGGGGGAAGTCAGGGTTATGTGGGATTTATACCCACTGACACCCCCGCGAGGGTCATCCTCAGTGCATTGCGGAAGGCCCCGGGATGTACTACAGAACTCACCGGTGCTTCACTGCATTGTTAAGCTCATGCCGGGGAGGGCGACAGCATATTACGACAAGTTATGGCCCCCACTCTCAAAGCCCGTGAAACCCTGACCACGATAATATTAAGTGTTAAGTGGTGATATGGTCTGAAGTGATAAAGCGCATTAAGCTAGTAGAAGCCTATTCACTCTTTATTTGCAGACACCCACGTCGTATTTGGACGGGAAATCATCTCAATCAAAAAGATCAAAACAATCATCGTATTTACGAATAATGAACAGAATACCGGAAACTAATCAAACTCTTACAGGGTCTTTAGCTACGACAACTTAAAAATAAGAATACATTTATCGCATTAATTAATAATTATATATTCATCAGAAGTCAAACCTTGACTTATTGATGGTTATATATATTAAAATTGTTCCCTCGTGTAGAGAGATAGGGATTTTGTTTTTCCACATTTTTAATTTCATTTCTTATCTCTTCTTTTCTTTGTTACTCTTTTTCAGTCTTTATCTTCTTTTATACCTTGTCTTACTATACTTCACCTTCTCGCATCGCCTCTAGAAACATCACTTGCCGCTATTCTAGACTACTCTATTACATTTCTTTATCGTATCTACTTCTGCACATTTTACACGTTTTTATTATATATGTTATGTTTTATTTTTTCTATTTGTGCTTGCTACTACTTCTCTACAAAAATCTAACAATATCCGTCGACTTCCGTCATCACTCATGACGATGGTGATATTAAAACATCACCACAACATTTCTAAATCAGCATTGGGGAACAACAAGGTGAATACATAATTTAAATGAGTCTATGACCTTTGTAAACATTTGAAATGTTTTATTTGATCTTTATCATTGTTCATAAAACTCATTATATATTATAGTTTATAACAGAGCAAATTAGTAAAGAATTAGAGATAAACATAGAGTTTAGTAGAATATGCAAACTTAACAAAGAGTTTTTAATATTTTCGTGATCTTCAGTACTCAATGGTGATGTATGTACTAATAAGACGTATATTACTCTCAATTAGAAATAATCTTTTTAATGTTACAATTCTTAAAATCCGGTATATCTTACAAAAGAAAACATTCTCTACGCCATAAATGATATGTAAATTCCTGATACCACAGTAATTTTACTTATCATATTAAAAGTTACAGACTTCCTGCATGAAATCAGACTTATATGTGTACTTATAAATATACTTACGAATAACCGTCATTTCATTCAATAATGGCTACCTGGTCACATTCACAGCATCCTCGATGATAGCCAGCTATACTTTACATCACAAAATCCATTAAAATAGGTGATAAAATCTAACTCGAAACTTTGATGTTTATAAACCTTCGAGCGAGATGTGCGTTCTAACTTTTAACGATAAGGAAAATAATATTAAAAAAAACATTTTGTGGAGGTTTCGGCCTTGCTACACAAAGATTTATTTTTGAAGGTCAAAAATTAAACTGTTTTTGACGGCTGTAAGGTTATTTTAACAAAGTAAATTTATCACATTTTATATTAATACATTATATATACAATAATAAAAATACATGTACTGTTTACACAGCAATTGAGTATAGGCGAGATAGTTTAAATAAAGTTTTAACTTTTCTTTAAAAGAGTAAACTACGTGGGTTGGTATGCAGAAAAAAGGAATTAACTTAAAAATTGGGTGTAAGGGTTCGCACACATCATCCCTCCGAACTGGTTCTCGCCTTGTCGTGGCGGAGGGACTCTAGTAAAAAGTTCATCCACGGTGAAGCGAAGAGGAACCTACCGGCTGGTGCAAGGTGTAGGGCCGGCCACAGTGGTAACTCCAGGCTTGAGCTTGAGAGCTACGGCCCTCGCCCGCCTCGGAGTGGCCAGGGGGCCGCAGGAGACAAAGGTTCGCTGCTCCTACTGCTGACTGCAGCCGAAGCGAGGCTGCGGTGAGGGTGGAGTGCCGGTGTAACGCCGACCGCTTTCCCTATCCTCCGCGGTCAAATAATCGGTGGCGGAGAAGCCAAACACCAGATCCGCCTCAGGAAGCCGGTAGAGCCTGTTGTCCATATGACGAAAGGTCCAGAGGGGGGCGCGTTGTATGTTCTAGGACGCCCTACCGGAGGAGGGAAGAGGAAGATTTTTCTCCCCCCGAGGAGGAGCTGCGCAACCGGCAGGCGCAGGCGGGGCCTCGGATGTTTTTCTGTTCCCGTGACCCCGCCGTAAAGCGACCAGGTGAACAACGGAGAGGTTTTAGTCGGCCGACATAACTTATCTTTGCCCCCGGGAAGACAGGTATGCGTAAGCATTTCCTACACGCTAATAAAAAAAAACCTCTCCCGCTCCTGGTGCAACCTGCTAATCAACAAACGAGGCTCTGTCTCCCAACCAACTCGCATGGTCAGCGTGGTAGGAGACGGTCCAAATCCCCCTACTATTGAGGACAGCCTATGTTCAACAGTAGACGTCTATCCGCTGATAATAATGATTAATGTAACAAAAAACGACGTGTAAATATATACATATACTTAATATGTAAATATATGTAAGATGTCTCATCGACCTTTTTCTTATTCGCGAATTTACACCGTCGTAAAAACCCAAAAACGATTGGGTGGTGCTTTATGGTAAAATTTATAACGGAATATTGTCCAAATAAACGGAATGTTAAAATGTTAGCCTTGTTACATGGTCACTGGTTCGATTTCAAGGCAACACAAGCCGTAAAATTAAGAAAAGTAGGGTTAGTACTTTTAGTCCTGTAGTCTCGGGCTATTGATAATAGGACTAAGGTAAGCTCTGCCTGTCGTAGAAGGTGACTGAAAGGGTTTTCGGGTTCGCGGGCTTTGAGAACCCTCACTGCCCATTGAGTGAATAAAAACTGATCTAGTATTTTGTTGTAGCACACTGTGGGTGTGGGTGAGAGTCACTGCTCTCCCTCTTCTCCCTGGGATGTGCTTAACGGCAGTGCATGGAGACACGGTGAGTTCCGTAGGTGATCCCGGGGACTTCCTCAATGTACCAAGGATGACTATTTACTGTTGGTAGGTCGATTTACCGGACCGTCTAGATAGACACCACCGCAGCTCCTATTCCAGCCGACAAATAGTAATATGCAAACATTACTGTCTCAGTTTGAAGGGTGTTGTATGCTAGAGAAATTACTGAGGTAACGATACTTAATACGTTACGTGTCAAGACGACGAGCAATATGTGGTGCTGTGTATACCATCTTAACCATCCCCATGTTATGGGCAGCGTGTCACCATCAAATGAACGCCTTACTGGTAAAAAAGGAGAAATAGAAAAAAATGGTAAAAAGAGGTGGATATAAATGAAATTCCATTCAAACGTAATCATTTATTCATCTAAAATCTGATTTTTAATTAACACTTTATTAATTAAAAAACTATACTATTTTACATAACAATAGAGATTGTGTGCGTGAGTTTGAATGGAATCCATTAAATATTATTAGTACAAGTTAATAAATTGATTTTACAACTTCCGTTATATTTGCATATTTCATAGTGCATTTATTAATGTCGTATTTTGAGCAAATTTTTGACATGATCATCAATTACGCACTTTTTAACCTTTTTGTTTATAACAAAATGTTTCCAATACAAAAATTAATAAAATTTCTAAATAACGCTTTAACAATACAAAATAGAGTAAAATTATCGTTCATTATAATTACAATCGGTTACTTTATGGAAGTCGTACTGCAGATCGTCATTATACAGTCTTAAACATGCATTCTATATTAGCATAGTTTAATTAATAATCTTGTTAATTAGATTAAAATATAAATAATACTCTGATTATTAGTTTTTTTTTGTGAAGAGTTTAATAGAGATTACATTAATGTATTACACTAAATATTTATTTGTAAAAAATTTGATAACAGTTCTCAAGAGGCGGAGAAAAAATTATTTTTTTATTAATTTATTTAAATTAACTAAGAAATCCGAGAAATTAGTTTTGATGAATATGTAATATTCGCCTAAATACAAGAAATTAAGCGGGAAAGTTTCAACCAATAGCGTTGTAGGAAAATGTCGAAGCAATTGACCAATCACGAGGTTGCTTACCTGTGACGTCACGCTGTGATTGGTTGATTAAAACAAGCGTGTAAGTTTTGTTTAAATATTTATATCGTAGACAAAATTAAATATTTATTATCCTCATTTAGATATGTCTGATATAAATTAAGGAAACAAAACTAAACAATAATGAATATTGATTATTCTTCGTTTAAAAAAGATGCTATTGTAATAAATAGATTTTACAATTTTACATATCAAATAATTATTATTCAATTGAATACTTAATTAAATCAAAATCAGACCTAAGTAGTTACTTTAAAAAAAATGACCATCAAAAATTAAATTAAAACAAATGAAGACAAACAAAAGCAGTTAATTTATTTCACACGAATTTTGAATATAAACAAAAAATGGGACATTCTAATTAATATAACTTCCAAGGATTCAATTATCAAAGAATGAGTTAATTAGTTCGGCATTCACAAAAAGCTATGTAAAATTTATGTTTTTATAATTATCTTAATGTAAGAAATATTTTACTTGAATAAGTTACAATTTTTTTTATGGTCCTGAAGAACTATTCCCTACTGTCATGTTATAGATAAATTGAACATGAATAATGATAGTATTATTAATTTTAATTCAAAATATTTTGTGGAGTACTTAGTACTTAGTAGCTGATGATGATGAAAGTATTTTATTTATTTATAAAAACATCCAGTAACGTCTTTTTATGCTATATCATTAAAATTTATCAATTCCGATATTATGCAGGTCTAGTCTAAAATACCTTTAAAATAATTATTGTACATTTACTACAAAATTAGGAGAATAATACATATATTGAAAGCAAACACCTCTGGTCATATAAGAGATGGCTTAGGCATAAAAAATAATATTTTCTTCTTTATGGAGCCATTGCATCAGAGGTTGTATGAACTTCATTCCTTTCACTATTTTCAATGGAAACACATTAAAAAATACTTATATATAATGACTTTAATAATATTATAGTTAAAGTCATATTGAATATCAAACGTGCACTGAAATAAAAACTGAAGAATCATCATTATATTATCAAATAAAAATATATAGGTTTTCTATTTAAAATTATTCCAGTGCCGTAAATAGAGAAAAAAAAACCCTAATATTTATTACAGTAAAACCTCTTTTCAATTGAACTCTATAATGAACATGAGCGATGAATCATCTTCTATGTTGGAGACCCCGCTTCGATATACAAGCGTAAGATTATATATTCCTATAACAGTAGATAAATATGTGAACATCTCATCATCATTCGTATTACAAGGTGATGAAGATGCGTTTCCGGTGTAGGACTACACCAACGGCCAGCCATATGAGCATGGCTGCGGCGTGCGTTGCCAGTAACTGCGTGTGCGTCGGCGCCAGCAGATGCCAGTGAAGTGGGAAATGACGTTTGAGGAGTTCGCTGCCGATGTACAGGAATAACGCGTTTTGTCCTGTAAAAAATATTAAGGAGATTTTGACACAGTATGGGCTGTGGGATAAAGAGTCACACACAACACCTCACGAGACCCAGTCCAACCTCACATGCTTGCGGTGCACCCTGATAATCAACAAACAAGGCTCTAGCTCCCAACCGTATTGGGCTAGCGTACTAGGAGGCGGTCCAAATCCGCCTAGCCCTATTTTTATATCCAGTAGTAGACATCTATTGATTGATGAAGAACAATATGTGTGAGTGACTTCAACTTTTTCTTAATTTATATAATTATCGACTTTATATTTTATTTTGGTTAAGTGTCATGTATTTAAAAACTCCTTACAAGTTAACAAGTAAAACAAGATTTTTTTATGATACATGTTCCTTCAGGCTACTTGGTAAATACTGCCAAAGTATTTATATCTATATACTAAATAAATTGTTGTGTATAAATTCTAACTAGTATTCTATGATTCTATTAATTCACTCACATATTTAGTAACAAAAAGCTATTAACATTCACCTATCACACAAGACACTTCTCTCACCCAATAACAAGTGATATTCTATTCATAATAACAATAAATGTAACTCACCAGCATAGTACAGTGGTCTTCCTCCCCACTTATTCTTCAAATCAACCAAGAAGTACAGAACTGCCTGTATGAAAAAGGCCATTGATGATGTCACCAGGCAGTAGGAAACCGACCAAAGAGGTTTGTTGATGGGGATCGGTCCACCGTTCTTGCTGAACATACACAAGGCACCACCGGACACACCAAAGACAATCGACCAGAATATCCAACGCATAAGACGAGCTCTGCAAATGCATTAATGTGTTAAGTGGTGATGATAGAAGAATATTAATTTATTATAAGAGTTCGTAATAACCTGGACAAGACAACAAGCTTTATCTCACCTGGCATGGTTGTAGGCCAGCATTATACGGGTGGCATGAGCACCCGCTTGCACCACCAGTACTCCAGAGAAGATACCTAGGATGCCTTCAGGATCATACGGGAGCACCGTTTGATAAATTTCTGTATACCTTCCACCCTTGTATAAATGTGAAGATCCAAGGATCAATCTGCAATAGAAGAATTGGCTTCTGAATAATTTTCTTTCATACCTTCGATTATTTTATAATCTATGCAAAAAAAAGAGTAATTAATAAAAGATGTTCTATCATACCTGTCGATATAGCCAGCAATACCACCAGTGCAATTTTGCAATGAAAAGTCCCCAGAAGCGGAACGATGTAGTCCACCAGGTCCAGAGTAGCCACGGGGACAGCCAGGTGCTGCGACTGTTAGTGTTATACAGATCTGGGGAAGTTTGATTTATTAAATACAAAAGGAGCTACATACATAACTGCTCACCAAAGTTCATATTCTGATGGTAAGCAATAATGTTAGGATTATATACACAGCACCACATTGGCGTATGTCCCCCTCTAATTAAGTTGTTGACGAGTAGGATGTCTACTAAAAACATTATCCCTATTTAAACGACAATATCCGTCCGTCAACAATTTCCAATATCGAGAACTTCAAGGGGACGCAGACAGATCTCGTTTAGATAAGATCAGAGCCGTTGGAATTTTATTGATATGTGGTCAGGTTCCCGAGTTGTGGGTGCACAAAATTTCAGAATTTTGTATGGGTCACTTGTATTACTCATTTAGCTTAATATCTTTAGGTAACTTGTTTACACAGTATCACATTATGCTGTCTGTTAACATATTATAATTTTATTTAAAGGGTGTAAAGTATCCCACACAACTCACGGGTCCCAAGCCATCCTCTCCTGTTTGCGGTGCACCCTGCTAATCAACAAATGAGGCTCTGGCTTCCCACCAATCCGCATTGGGCAAGTGTGGTGGGAGATGGCCGAAACCCCTCACCTATTGAGGGAGGCCTATTTCTAGCAGAGGATGTCTATCGGCTGATGAACTAACATTTTTTTAAGGTAACTCTCGAAATAGTATTTAATGATAATACAATAAGTTCTTCATAGTAGATATGTAGTTCATTATCATGTGGATCCAGTTGAAATACTAAATCTGCATAATATTGTCCAGAAAGAGCTACTTCTAGAATATCTACTAAAACTACATCGATTTTATCACATTTGACCACTGCTAGCTAATACTATTTCTTAAAATTGTGGTGAGTTGGTTGTTA
>DWLS01005459.1:0-12679 GCA_018246255.1 Pachliopta kotzebuea | reverse complement strand
CAATTATTAATACAATTCAATGGTTTATAAATAGTATGTAAGTCTTGTTTTAATACTAAGTGCACCCGATTTTCAATTTCCGCTACGCAATTTTCCAATAACCAAGGGGCGTAACAGGTCCCACACAACACCTCACGGGACCCAAGCCAACCTCACCTGCTTGTAGTCCACCATGCTAATCAACAAACGAGGCTTTAGCTCCCCACCAACTCGCATAGCCCAGCGTGGCGAGAGACGGCCTAAATGCCCCCACTATTGGGAGAGGCCTATATCGAGCAGTGAACATCTATCAGCTGATGATGAAACTCAGTAACACTAAAGTTAATTATAACAAATTATTGTTTTAAAATTAAATTGTTATAAAACAATAAGCATTGTTTAAATTATTGAGAATATTATAATCCATGTTTCATTTCAAACTAAAAATATACTTTCTCTTTTGAGATATATCTAAATTGAATGAAGTTCATTTAACTTGTTCTTGACTTTGGATTACTTAGAGCACTTTATTTGATTGCTATAATGTAATATACTAATATACAAGCTGGGATGGCCCAAATCCCCCAATGTTGGGGGTGGCTTATGTTCAGCAGTGAACGTCTACCGGCTGATGAAAAAGGAAATGAAGAAGGAATTTCCAACTACAAACCCACTGTAAAAAATTCCATAAAGGAATAACTAGCTTCCTTTGCACATATATCTACATGCAATAATGTATTGTATATTTTTCTGCGCATAAATAAATCAATACAAACAAAACATTTATGATACAGACGTAAATAAGCCACAGATAAAAATAGAAATCAAATCCAAGTCGTCTAACCGAATGAAGCTGTTTACGTACAAACGGACAGAATAAATTTTGATTAACGTCTCATTATTGTGGGAAGTAGTAACATCAAAAGCGGACTTTTTTTTAGTAGGAAGTTATTATATGCGACCTACACACGAAAGATGAAAAGAGATTTTTATTTTTAATCGCGGCAATCCTAGACGCCGGTTGAATATAAAATAGAATTATTAAAAAGGCGACACCGGCACATCCGTTTCCTCTCTACGGTTTTCGAATGGACGCCGGGCAACATATTAACATATTACGGGCTGGTGTTACTATCCTAGAGATAGGATAGAGAATGTAACTTAATTCATACGAATTAAATATTATATTTATGAAGTGATAACAGTTTCTTTGTATCATTAATTTTAAACCTTAAGAAGCGATCAAAATTAAATTACCATAAGATCAATGCCCGACCTTTCATTGAATATATGTAGAAAGTATATGTATTTCATATTTATGTCTTTGGCTGTATTTATAATTTTCTATTGTCTTGTTGCTCCGGATAGGATTTTTATATATTCTCTTCAAATCCTAAAAGGTTGAGCAGAAGCAAATGTCTTGTGACATTGTGTCCTCCTTTTACTGTATCTTTTTTACATATGTACATTTTTTTTTTCTCATTTTTTGTTTGCATAAAAGAAATATAAATAAATAAATATGTTTTTGTTCTAATTATAACTAATTTAACTATTAAATTTTTACGTCTCATTTGAAGATAGTTACATGGTTGGTTTGAAGGTAGTACGAAGGAATTGGTATGCCAGTTAGAAGCAAAAATCCCATATAAAAAAAGATAGTAGCAGTTATTTGTCAAAATTACAAAGATTCATATGAAACTTTTTTAGGCTCTGCAAATTTTTATGTACTAACTTAAATTCTCCTTTGCATATAGCGGTTGCGTTTAGGAATAACCAAAAACAATCTCCCTCGCCTAAGGTTCTAAGCAAACACAAAATTCGTCCATTTACCGCCGTTAAATATTTTTTTTGTCTACAGCACATGCTCTGTATGAAGGGTCGTCCGCCATTTTGTTTTTATTTTTAGAGTAGCGCGTGTGCGCGCTTCTTTTAGTTGCTTTCAATTAGTTTGATTTGTGGGAAATCGATTTCATGGAGTTCACGTTTCTTGGGCACGCTTGAACAGTTACTTCTAATTAGGATGGTGATCTTTTACAACGGCTGCTTTATATGAACCCTTTAGAGTAACTTAATCCTTAAGGGTCTCTACTACTTTAAGTGTAGTCGAAAAGACCGTAATGAAGATCAGTCAAGAAATTTACATTCCTATAAAAATAGGATACCGGATAATACACTACAAAACTAGGCACTTTGAGACAGAAATGTTAAATCTACTTCAACCCCATAAATTTAACTAGCTACATTGATCTTTAAACCGAAACACAGTAATGTTTGGCCGCTATTGTTTGGGTGTATATATAGAAGTCGCAATGATACCTAATATTAGTATTTTTCTATATAATTTTTGACAATGCTCAGTTTCCATAGATTGAGCACATTATTAATTTCTCTAAGGGTAAATACTGATGTTTCTATTTCTACTGCGACCATGTAAAGCATCTGTGTTGTAAAATGACTAAAAACCTAGGCATAAATAATGGAGATTTATCTGGTCGCCCGCACGTCTATTGCACGTCCTCGCGTTGGATAATTGACTACTCTCATTATACCAACTGTATGAGATTCGTGACGCTTCCTGCGCCCGCGCAGTGTGGGCGTCACTTTAATTTCGCTTTCTTGCTCCTGTCTTACGACTAGCTGTGTATGTTTGACCGACGACCGCTAGAATTGCGATGCCCACTGCTATTCTGAAATTTAACAGCGGTAACGGGCCCGAGTATATTTAGTTAATTTACGATGTCACAACTACAGAGAATTATGTGTGACCAATTACAACTGTTATCGGTTTTATTACTATGTAGCGGAGTGCGAGAGCGAGGCCAGAGATTAGCTCGTTACACCATCTTACGAGACCGTAAACTTTATCGAGCTTCGTACACTAAAAGTAAAAGCTGGCGAAAGGTGTGAGTCCATTACATTTGCAGTGAAGTTTATTCTCATGGATAGAATGAATAAATGGTTTTTAGACCATTAACTTTTAACTATTTGACACCAGGGTTATACTAGAAGAATAACTTATAAATTGTAAACTAATTACATCATTATCATTATTAGCCAACAGAAGTATAAAGCCGCCATATGTATATTGACTGTTCCAGCTTGAATTCAGTATTTCGTACATTAGTTTTATTAAAGAGTTTTTTTACTTCCCAAGGGGACGAGATAAGCATGCCATTTACCTGATATACGCCTACCCGTAACATGATTTAGGTCTCGTTATCACAATTATTTCACTAGCTACAACGCCATTGAAATCGGAACATAGTAATGTTTACATATTGTTTGTCGGCAATACTAGCTGCGATGGTCCTTACCTAGTATTTTTAGCAGAATTAAATATGGGTAGAATTTCAAATATAATAAAATCACAATACGTGGAAACTAAGATTAATTTGTTTACTAAAAATATTTGTTGTCTGTCACTTCCATGAATCAATTGTCGTTAATTAATAACGAGCAGACGATGACATTAATAACTCCTTTGCGCCCTGATGACCCACATTGCTAATGGATGTACGAATCTTTGCGAGACTTCTGCCTTCCTGATGACACACGAATTGATACTTTAACATATTTATGTATATTTATGAGTAAGTTCAAGTCTGCACATAACAGAATAATGGATGTAAATAAATTTACCAGTATCTCCATGAGCCTATAGACGTCTATTGCTTGACGTAAGCCTCTCCCAATATTGGGGGAATTGGAGCCGTCTCCTACCACTTTGGCCCAAAATGGGTTGATGAGAAACCAGAGCCTCGTTTGTTGAGCAAGAGGGTACATAGCGAGCAGGTAAGGTTGGCTTGGGTCCCATGAGTTGTTGTATGTTACTCCCGAAGTAAATAAATACACGATTTGGAAAGTCGTTACAAATACATGATGATTTTTTTATCTTATATAGGTTAGTGCCTCATCACGACCTCATTTGATGCTGTAGCGGTGATACATCTTTGATTATAAAGCGAACTAATCTAGAAGCTTATTCACTCTTATCTTAAAGACTGGTATGTCTAGACTGAAATACTGATGGCAGACGGTTTCAATATTTTACTGTACTCATTATGAAGGGCAATGTGTTTTGGTTCTGGTTTGGTCTTTCACAAATAACGTATACTTTGCATTAGTAATAGTTATACATGTAAAGTAACGGTGATTAAGATGGTATAAGCAAGCTTAACTCACTACAAGTTTTCTACTAACAAACCTTAGTTAAATAGTAAGACTATATGGTGAGTCAAATGTACAACAGTAAAGAAGAATAACGTGTCTTAAAATATCACATACAAAACTATATATAGATATATACTGAATGTTATATAATATCTATCTTTATATTATAGTATGAAATGAGGATTAGACTTTTCTGATGGTGAGTAGCATGTTTTATAAATATGATATTATCTAGGAGTATTACGTTTAAACATAGCAAGTGTTTTAAAATCATTAATTATACTGATGACTTGTAACTGGATATCCGTATTATTTATATACTTTCTTTTAAAGGTTAAAGCAAAATGTACTAGTTACAATAAATATATAATACAACAGAGATGTAATATGTTTTCTAGGATTTAATTAACGAAGGTTGTTGAGCATATTAAATCTTTTGGATCTATTTACAAAGTATCTGTATACTCGTAAGTACTGCTTACAGGATATAATTAGTATATCAGCCTTCGAAAACGAAGACAGACGAGAGTACTAATGACTCCTTTGAAGGTGGCACAAAAAGAAATTATTCCTGATTTAAAAAAAAATTTTTTTTTTTAAACGTTTTTTAGCATTATTTATGATTTATCATTTTAGTATAGCTAAATGAAAACATAAGTTCATAATTAGTAATGTATTATTAAAAATACCAGCAATGAAACACAAAATCAAATGCTGGGGTTAATGAACGTACGGCCGCATGGGTCCGTGCCTATATGGAATAAGGTTCAAATTGAAACCAAATACATCTTTGGGTAGATTTGTGCGATCGCTATCTGTAGGCTTTGTGTTTCATTGCTGGTTTCCTTTTTAGTAATATACTTTTTATGAAACCGTCGTTTCATGTAGCTGTACTAACACGGAGCGTAAATAATACTAATAATACGTTTTAAAAATATGATTTTTTTTATAATTAGGATCGATTCTTTCTTGGCCACTATCAAAGGTGTCATTAGTATTATTGCCCGTCTTCGTTTTCGGAAGCGGTCTCTTAATACTAAATTCGATCTATGTAGCTATTGTCATGGCTGACCCGGAGATTCTTAGCACCCTCTGACCATTGAAGGTCTGCCGGGGACTGAGGGCCATTTTATAATTGTTCTCAGCCATAATGATCTTCAATAGGCTGAGATGATGATGATGATGATAATGATCTTCCTGGGGAAATGTATGTGTGGTGGTTTACCGTCGCCTTCCACACGCTGTGCTATTGCCGTACCGATGCACACCATCTCCGCCAATAGCTTCTTTCTCCAAATCAGTTCCAGCCAACTAGGCTTCCTCTTTTAAAAATACTGCTATGCAGCTGCTCGTAGCAGAGGAGTGCTTATTTACTGGCGGCACAACTCGCCATGTCGCATGATATTATCGGACATATTTTAGATTCTTTCGGCAGCATTTTTTAGATAACACTTTCCTGAGGTGTTACCACCGCATCCTAATATACTATACATAATATCCAGTATAGATTTTGAATTCGTTTCAAAGGTGTTTGATTGAGATGTAGGGAAGTGAATTAGTTTAGTTCGGTCACGGCCATTACGCTCGCGGTAAATATACTGTGAGATATATCCAATATTATCCCTAATTCCTTCCGGGCGGCTAATTTAGCTGTCGGCGGGTGAGCGAATAATGAGCTGGTAGGAAGGCATTAGTCACGGACACTTCCCGGGTGACCCGGACGTCACGAATCCGGGATAACCACCGATCTTGCGACGAAGAATAACAAAAACCAACGAATTTCAAAAACATACCTTATTTTAATAACATAAGATCACTTTTAGCTGAACAATACTATACACTAATAACAAAATACCTAGTATCATAACTGTACGGTATAGTAACATATTTTATTTTATCTGTACTTGATCTATATATGGATAAATAGTTTTGTCTGTTCAAATTCATACTACCATCATTTTGCAGGTGGTAGATTTCAATAGCCGGAGATCGTATAAGTTAACCGCAGCTCCTATTGCAGCCGGCAAACAGTAATGAACAAACGTTACTATGTTCTGGTTTGAAGGATGCAGTAGAAGCTGCGGTGGTACCTAGGCGATTCATGCAAACAGAGACCTATCAGCAAAAGACGCTAAATTTAATTATGTTTATCTCCATAAAACTCTACTCTCTGTTTTTGATCATCATCAGCCGATAAACTCCGATCGGTCCTGCGCTATCTGCATCCAGCGGATTCTCTATTCTTCTAAGTCGTATTTCCTCATGATCATCATGTGTAAGGAACCACAGGACGACTTCCTTGGTAGTTATAATGTAGTGGTGTTGCCATTGCCTTCTCCATTTCACATACTAGTCCGACCATGGTTGGTCATCACATAGATATGTAGGTTTCCTCACGATGTTTTCCTTTACCGTCAGATGATACGTGATATTGGTTGGTGTTATACCAACTGTTTCGCCTCGCAAGAGACAGGGCAAAATGTGGTGAACTGACCGCCAACCTTCGCTAGTCGGAGAGGCACGTCAAGAAGAAGATACTAACTGCATGTAAATTGAAAAATTCATTGCAGGATGGATTCGGACTCGATAAGTCCGGAGTGGAAGACCGGCGTTCAAACCACTAGGCTATTACGGCTTATGAACTAAGTTATAGAGTTTCAAATTAATGGTCTCTATATGAAGTGTTGCAAAGTAATTTTCTGGTCTCACTGTGATCAGGCTGATGCCTCGGTGGGTAGTCGACTAATTAACATTAATATTAGGTTCAGTTATTGTATAATTACGCGTTTAATCTAGATTGTGTGTAATTACGCGCCACGGCTCGACGCCGAGCGGACTCGGGTTACGTGATTAGTGTAACGAGGTACCGAGAGCTTTAAATCTGTTATTTCACCACTTATACCAGGGGTTGGTAACCTTTTGAGACGGAAGTGTCAAAAATTACAATAAAAATAATTCAAGGTTTTTAAAGAGTCTCTATTTTTATGCTAACTATAAATAATACTTGCATTAGTAAAGTTTTTTGTTAAAATAAACCTAATCTATTTATTCTTATATATAGTTTTTTTTTCATAACCAAAAAATAGTGCCTAAACCTTAATGGATTTAGAATGATTTTTATTTTTAATAAAGAAAATTATCTCTGCCTATGAAATTAAAGAGCCATAGGTTCACATATAAAGAGCCGAATGTACCACGCAAGCTTCTGATTGCCGACACCTGATCTATAAGAATACATAAATACTTTGAAATATACCAAAGAAAAGGAAGACATTAGTAGGATGATACGATAGGACAGACATGCGCACCCTGTGCAAGTCCTCATATATTTTTCTTATCAGAATCCGGCCTTTCTTTGTGAACTTGAATCAATGATCTTATATACGCTATTTAAACTGTAACTACATTAAGACGAGGATTAAAGTATGAAGTAAATAACAAGTAAATAATATATACACGATATATAAACTAAGTAGCAGGAAAATAAGTATTATGTTGGTGTATCACAGAGCCTTCGTAATTCATGTGAAGAGGACGCTCTTGTGCCGTATAAAGGCGGCTTGCGTCATCAATGGTGATTAACAAACACAATGAGAATTGCATAAGTGAATAAATACTTGCATTATTATTGTTTACACGGATCAAAAGTAACAATTAAGAATCAACAATTAACACAACAGTAAGAGCGCTACCTTATTTTCAAGACATATATAACAAACAAAACATGTAAGAGTTCTGATTTATATTCGTGTTAATATTAAAAATGTACTAGTATCAAATATAAATATTTTTGTTTATCTATTTGTTTTGGATAATCTGAGAAATTACTTGAATGTTTCCTGGAAGATAGTAGATAGATATATTTATTAATGGATATAATTTGAATCAGGATTGAATATTGTAATCAATCGATAGTATGTAGATATAAATGTGCACAAGTAGACAACACAATTGCAGATTTTTGTATAAAAATACTAGCAAGTATTTCGGCGAGTAGCTAACGCTTGTATGTAAAATGATTCATTTAAAGAGATACATAGGTTTTTATAACGTCCGTTATTGTTAGAAAATATGTTAAATTTAAGAAAAAATTGTCATAGATTTTAACTAAATCATACATCCAGTAAGAGAGAGGTATATCATAATTTATTATCATAGTAAATTATAGATATTTGTCAACTTTATTAATAAATAGCAAAAACATTTTTTTTTCACTTCGCTCAAAGACGTCATCCTAGTTAATAAAATAATTCGGTTGACAACCTAAATGCGATCATATTTTCTATGCGTCCGTTTACGTCACTGGTTTCGATATCTGCGACTGTTTATTACCGGAACATGTCGCTGTAGATTTGAACGTATTTACACAGAGTTGTCCGAGAGTACATCAAATAATTGGATGCGTTAGAGAGATCGAAAAACATCGAACAATACAGTATAAAAGAAAATATCAACTAAATATAGTCATGCGCATCAAGTAAGTATATTCGGTAACATCGAATAAATCAATATTTCTTGAAACATCGGATAAATCGGTATTTTCGGGAACATTGTCTAAGTAGGTACATCCAAAATATCGAATAAATCGATATTTTCGGCAAATTTTAATAAATAAGTATATTCGGGAAGATTGAATAAATCGATATTTCCGGTAACATCGAATAAATAGGTATATTCCAGAAATATCGAACTAATCGGCATTTTTGAGAACATGGTAAAAATGGTATTCTCGGGAATATCAAACAAATCGGTATTTTCGAGAACATAGAATAAATCAGTATTTCTGGAAACATTGAACAGATCGATATGTTAGGGAATATGGAACAAATCGATATTTTTGAGGACACGGAATAAATATTTATTATTTTAGTAAGTATTATTTTAATAAGTATTTTTAGGAGTAACGAACAAATTGTTTTCGTTTGGAAAAATGCTATAAATCGATATTTCCGGGAACATCGAATAATGTGATATATTTAAGAGCATCGACTAACACTGAATACTCGCATCGGTTATAAAGAGCACGTCGCCTGACCAAACTCGTAGTGTTGCGTGTAACTGTAACCGGACGATTAATATAATAGTTTCGTTTGTATGCAATGATGTATGCAATACGACCATATAGAAACGTTACCCGATGCAAATCTGCAGCCGGCTCTCTTATTGGTTTATTTTTAAACGCACTTCAATATAGCGAGGTGATGTTCATTCATCATTACATTACTTTTCCGGTAGGAGCTGCGGTGGTACCTACCTAGACGGTCTCCGGCAGACTTACCATTAATATAATAAGTATATAGCGTAAAGTATAATGTAATGTCACAAATTCTCCGACAGTCTGCGGACCAGAACACAGTAAATACGAGATTGTAGTGAGTCACGGAGTAAATATTATATCTGCGCGGCAACAGGGCGCTTCCAAACGGAAATACCTAATCTGTGCATTAGTCTATCGAGAGTTTCTGCGGCAAAGCGTGTGCGGCATATGCCAAACGAGCTCACATTTAGGAAATACTATGTTATAAATACCTATTGTATATTTTGTTACAGCATCCTCCGGAAGACATTCTATGATCGCATTCTTTAGTCTCCAGATGATTGAATTTCTAACAATAATTACGATAGTTTTTCTTTATTATTTTGTTATGGTGCAATTTGGCTGAGATGAACCCTGTTCAGCTTATTATTATTATTATTTGTTTTCCGAATTATTTTCAAAGATCATATTTATTATTTTATGTAACTTTTAGTGTTATTTTTGTTTATTTTCTGTTAGTCTGAATTAAATATTTTTCTTTCTTTATGCTCAACACGACCCGCAACGCGTTTATTAGTATTGTTTAAAATATATGTATTAAAAATATTTAAAAGTCTTAAACTAGGGTTAAGTGTGCAAACAAACCTATTTAAGTAAAAGATTAGTAGCTAATCATTACGTGGATAATTATAGACTATCATAATGTAATTGAAAAAAATAAGAGACGAGAAGAGGAGAGAAAAGACAACAACAAACAACGTCATCGTTCATAATATGTGTTATTGTCTTGCTCGTATTAACATACCGTGGCATAAGATTTTTTCTTATATAAACATAGGAATACATTTAATTTGATATATATATGATGATATACATATACCTATGTCTCAGCTTTTCTGTATTCATTCGTCTTTCCTAGTCTACGTTTGTTACTCTTAAAGCGTACATCAACTTACGCAGACACATGTTCAATTCCAAGAAGTCAAATTCATCTCCTGCTATCCGATAAATTATAAATTTAGATCTCAAACACCAACCAGAGAATCAAGCTCCCAATTGTTTTCTGTTCAATTTATCAACGGCTGTGGTGTGAACTAATAAACTTGTTAACGTACGGGGGAGTTTATGGTATTAATGCTTTCGTCGATGTTTCCCCAAGTTGGTATGAATCACTTGACCTTGGTTGCGAGCGAGACATCGGCCAGACTACGAGGGGTCGGCCAATGAGAGTACGCGTTACGGTAATGCATCGCTGAGAGAAACCGGCGCCTGATGAAACACAAGCGACTTGAGGACCCGCCCGCTGTTGGGGCACTGTCGGAAAGCTTCTGCTGGCGAGATTCAATAAAGATACGCCTTTACAAGTGTTCTTATATGTACAACATTCTTTATAATTTCCCAATGTTTAATTATTTATTCTTTATTGTAAACTTTAAAATTAGGTTACAAAGAGCAGACTATGACTCACTGTTCTCTCCTAGTCAATTCAGGATTCACAGGGTAATGAGGTTAAAGAAATACACAAAACTGAAAAGCAAAAAAAAATATATACTTAAAAAGTTATGGTTTATAGATGACATTGATTACTTTCGCATACAAGAAACTTTTCTTTTTTTTTTTACAAAGAACAGTAAATACTGAATTCTAGGTAATATTTTGAGCTCTAAACAAGTTTACTCACCAAGGGCTATTTTTTGAAATATGAAATAAGTTTGTTAGTACACATATACTAATAGTTACAGAACTAAGATTTTTATATAACAATATTCAGAACATTAATTGTTTTTAAAATTAGGCTGTAGGAGATCTACAACTGGTATAAAATAAAACTCAGATAGATTAGATTGTTATTATATTCTGTATTTCTATATATACAGTTAAGTAATAAAGGCCTTGAAACTATAGACACAGCTATACAAAAGTATTTCTGTAGGTTTAATAAATAGTGTTTAATAATAGAAATGTTATTTCTAAATTATAATAGATTAGTGTAAATGTTTAATTTAAGGTTATAACGCCCCTAGAAAAAAGACATATTATTCGCAATAACACACCCGTTAATAAATAAAGATTTTAAAAAAGTAATAAAGGAGCACATTTTGGGCATAAATCGCTGTCGTTCATGACTTAAGTGTGCGTTTAGTCACATTTCATACGAGCGGGCGTCGGGACGGCTCCGCTACACGTCATACTGTCGTCTCAAATAGAACTCTATAAGGCATTAATCTTTGTAAAAACGAAACTTTGTTTTCGTGAGCAATTTGATTGAGTTATTGCGACGTGTGCTGTGTGGTCTGGAATTTTGTAGCGACGATATCCTTTGTCGCTAAAAGGCTACAGGTCAGCTACAAAGACACCACAAAGATGCTTTTGTTTGAAGAAATATGCAAATTCACTTATATAAGGAACAGAAATATTATTGTTGATTATTGACAACATTGCTTTTATAAAGTTTATATAAAGATGATAGCTTGATACTTATATTAATTTTCACGTGATGTTATGTAAAAATGAGGTCCAAAAAGTACCCAGAATACCCCTCGTTGTCATATCTTGATATACAGAGCCTAGAAATGCTATTGTTACGGCATACTTGCAAATGAAAGTGGTAGCTAGCTGAATGTCGATTAAACCATTACTAAAACTATACCCTCAAGAAATATTTTAGTATAGTGTGCTAGAGATAGTAAACTTACCGGGCTGACAAGACATACAACAATAAAATCGCGAATTGGTGAGAAGTTAACGAATGATGTCAACTTGACCAGCGTGGTGGATGATTAACCAGGACGATCTGATTTAACAAAAAAGATTAATGTTGGTAGCATCGCCTCTCTAATGAGTGAAGACGAAAGTGGCAGCATATATATGAAATATTGTAATGGCAGAAGGTGTGAGTAAGAAAGATAAAAGCAATCCTTAAAAAAATTACATTGCAAGAACAACGTAATAGACACAAAATAGGAGAAATAAGGGAAAAATAAAAAGTAAACAAAATTAAAATTGTGTTAAAAGTAGAAAGAAAATATGTGGTAAAGTAAAAATGCGGTAAGTTTGGTCTAATTGCCGATGTATGAAAGAGAAAGCAAAAGAAATGTATAAAAATAACAGAAAGTATGAAAAAGAGAAAAGTAGGGCAAGGTAAAGAGATTAAAAGAAAGGAAACAAATCATGGACATAAACAGGCCCTAACCCACAATACGAAGGAGCATGAAAAAAAACCTAGACTCTCTTCTAATGAGAAGTTCTTAATACTATACATAGGTAAATTAA
>DWLS01005458.1:0-12679 GCA_018246255.1 Pachliopta kotzebuea | reverse complement strand
TGTAAACAGTTTGTGTGGGTATCTCCGTAATTATTGTTTTAGTTGCCAAAATGTAACAAGCAAATTTTACGGTTTTCCGATTTGAAGTTAGAACATTAAATACAATACGTCTAAAAACGATGAGTGCATTGAAATTCTAGATTTCATTTCTTTATTACAGAAAAATGTATCGTTTACTACCTGGTGACTAGCTAGTTCATGTAAATTAGTTATTCAAGATTTAGGTTATCAAGTTATAAAACAAATTGTACCAACTTGTTGTTTTTGTACAACAAAGTACAAGCTTTATACTACAAAGAATACGGAATTTTTGTCTATAATAATAATACACAAGTCATTTGCTTCCGCGTACTAAACTTTGCCAATTGCCACACTAAGGACCACACTTGGGGCAACTTTCGCTTTTATTGCTACCAAGTTTTACGGGTTTTCGAGTAAGGACCCTGCACTTTTTCTATATCGAAAGAAACTTTGTAATGGAACAAGGATATCCGAAGAGTTCGTGCGCACATTTGGTGTAATGGTGATGATTTTTTGATGCTTAAATGTGAACAATTTTCTCAAGGAATTTTCGCGTCGTGTTATACTAATGTGACTGATCTTTTTTCTTATTGCTAGAAGAGAGTGTAAAAAGATACAACGCTTTTGATATGGAAATTAGAGCTTTGTGCCATTTGTAATCTATCGACAACAGATTTAGAAAGAACAAATAGAGAATTAAGCCCGATAATTGGCAAACACCATAACCAAAGTTTATTTACTGTGTGATTTTTGTGATATAATTTTATAAATTAATGAATTAATAATTCTTCAACAGATGAACGAATAGGCTAGTTATGGACTAGTGTAATTTACTGATAAAGGCTAATCAAGCTCAGACTTTTCATATCCAATTTCAGAAGACGTTTTCAAAACAGACGAAGCTTGGATTTCTGTATAAAGTAATTTAATTAAATGTTTTTAATAAAATATAATAAATTTGAAGTTCATCCCTTTACCTATTTTCTACGGACTGATCTATGTGGAAGGGGCTCACTGTGTCTTGACTCCTTATAGTGGTACGTGTTTGATTTAATTCATTAACAATTGTATCCCTAGCTGGTGGTATTACCAAAGTATCTTCCCCTTTAAAACAAGATGTTTTTCAATTTTAATAGCTTTTCAATTTATCTGTAGGAATCGGTGTTCTTTTGAAAAATCTATTCATACTGATGTAATACAATGATATAGAATACAGTCATTTCACGCTTCTACGAATGTTTGATGTTTAGCCGCTTAAAAATAAATAATTTATAAATAAACAAACCGGAAAGACGACGCATATGTCTTCTTATTATCCGGGTCTCTATTACCTCATAAGATTAGAATGTACCGGAATGTCCTATGATTATTATGTTTTGAATTTTTTTTTCTTCTTCCCTTTCCACAATGCTAACTTTGACCGTTCATATCTCCTTAACTGGAAGAGCTATAGACTTGTTATGTTGGATTTCTTGCCTCCTAATCCTGTACATCATTTCATCCTAAAATAGAATCCATGCAGCTGTTCCTGTTTAAAAGTTACAGCGCGTTTAAATCAGCGCATCTCTCCTTTACTCTGATGCAATTAGATAATAGACACTCAAAGCGAACTGTGTTACTTTAACGAGATACTTTATATTATATATTCGAGAAAAGATTGCCGAAAACGGATATCGAAGATAATTTTATGGAGAGATTTTTATCTGAAACGGCAACAAATTCCCCTGAACTCTCAGACGGCATACCTTCAACACAGGCGTGTGGGTTTTATTGCGTTCGGACGTCGTGAGCTGTTTTATTAGGTCATACAGAATATAGATTCTCGTCATTTGCAAGATTTATACTTGTGGATAGTAAACTTATATAACACGTATCAGGTTTAAGATTTAAACAGGTAATATATCTACTCTGTTAGTCATCTCAGTCTGGTCTATTTTATCGGTTAGTTTAAAGATAGACCACACAGAGTCTATTTCTAGCGATAAACATGCATCAATACTATGTTCCGGTATGAATATGTAGTTAATTATTACTGACGAAAAGCATCATCTAGGCTTCAATGATGATGAGCGACATATTATATATGTAATAGAATTTTTTTTAACATTATAAAATAACTTTTAATCACCTCTGTGGTATAGGAACTAAACATTTGCTTTATATCAAGGTCGTCCTTGGTCCGATTCTAGATTTAGGTTTTCGTCTTAGCCATTTAATTAGTTAAACTATAGATTAAGTAATTAGTCGGGAAAATAAATGTAATTTTTTTTTAACTTGAACCATGTAATTTATTTACTATGTTTTTGTAATTAAATTTAGGTTAACAAGTAAACAAGCATTGGCATAGTTACACGTAAAATAACAAAAAATAACTGCGAAAGATTCTAGTACAGAATCTCAACCTTTTTAATGGTTTATAAACCCATTCACCACTATTAATACCACAATATAAAGCAACAGTTTCCTGTTACTTATATTTCAAATGTTATTGCATATTAAAAATACAGTACATGGAAATTAAAACACAAAGTTTTATCGCTTTGAACCCGTATAAGATCTTTACAACTACTTAAGAGTTCACACACGGCAGTCTCAGCGGTTAGACTTTGTTGTGTTTTTTTTTTTAACAAAATCCCAGCTTTGTCCGCAATGCTGCTTTTAAAGACTACAGAATAATTTCCTTCTTTTTTGTAACCACTGTACGTGGCTAACAAATGTAGGTAGTTTTAAAAATTAAATGAAGAAAGGATCTATTTTTCTTCTTTAACGGTAAGCTTAAGAAAGAGAATGTAAATATTAAGCTATTACATGTAACAGGTGTTTCGATTGAAGAGCCATTCTTCTTCTTAGTCATATTTCCTCATGACTGAAGGTCGTGGTCATCATGTGTAGTGAATCACACGACGACTTCCTTGTCAGTTATAATGGAATGGTGTTGCCATTGTTTTCTCAATTTCACATACTAGTCCGACCGCGGATGGTCATCACATAGATATGTAGGTTTCCTCACGATGTTCTCCTTCACCGTCAGAGCACGTGATATTAGTTGGTGTTATACTAACTGCATTTAAATTGAAAAGTTCATTGGTGTAGGCCGGATTCGAACCCAGTACCTTCGATAAAAGCTGGCGTACAAACCAAGACTATCACGAATTTTAGAGAGCCATATAACTGAGAAATATTGAATGGCTTCATTTAATTTTGGTTGTTATTTGGGAACCACACGTCATAATGACTTAACTATAATAAAATCAAACCAATAGGACTAACAAGAAGAATATTTATACTACACCGTTCATTCTATCACAGTTTAAGACCCACTCCTTCAGCATCAGTCAGTTACTAAATAGGATAAGTAACTGAATACTTCATTGGCAATTCCCTTGACAATGAAAAGGATTACATGGATCCTTTTATAAGGCGTGATCGATTTTATCCGTGGTAAAGCGAATGAAAAAAAAAGAGGTCCATTGAATGGATTGGATCATCCAGTCGTGATACATTACTATTTAATGCCAATAGTTTAGTTGCCATTTTGCTAGTGCTTCAAGCTTTGAGAAGTATAGGAATTTAATTTTGTATGCAACGAGATGAGCAAGACGTTCACCTGATGGTAAGTGATACACTTGCCCATATAGTGCTGGTTAAGATGGTATACACTGCATAATATTGCGCTCGCTTTGAGAGAAATTTTGAGTCTCGTTAGCTTAGTAATTTTATTCACTGCAACCCCCAGTATAGTAATGTTTACTACTGTTTGTTGGTTGCAATAGGAGCTGCGGTGGTATCTACCTACACGGTCTCCGGTCGGTCTTAAGGCGGTCTTAAGACTTTAAATATTAAATCTCATAACCCCAGTAATTTCACTAACATACAGCACCAGTTAATATACACAGTAATGTTTACACATTACTATTTGGCGGTAGGAATAGGAGCTGCGATGGTACTTACCCTTTTTTTATCGTGGGGGAAATCTTCAAAAGATACCCTGTTTATGAGAGGAAGTCAGGGTTATGTGGGATTTATACTAATTAAAACCCTCTCGGTGGTCATCCTTAGTTAATTGTGAAAGGTCCTGGGATCTCCTAAGGAACTCACTGGTGTTGCCCTCCCAAACACGAGAAACGTACAAAGTACAAAATCGTTTCGTACTTGTCGTTCGCCTCGGGCTCACTCAATGAACAGTGAGGGCCCCCATCATCAAAACCCTTACAGTCGCCTTCTACTACAGGCAGGGCTTACCTTAGTCCTATTCTTGATAGACGGAGACTATAGGGATAGCGATGGTACCCACCTAGATGGTCTCCGGCTATAGACCTGTAAACTGTGTCTTAAAAAGTTAACACGATTTCATGTTAAATAAGTTAACTATACAGTTAAAATAAAAAGTATGTCAACGAAAACATGAAAGGTCGTTTGGAATTCGGTACCCGTAGTGAACATTTTCCTAATTAAACTTTGTTAATTTAAATTTTGTTAATAAGCCGAGCGGGTGGTTGGGTTTCTTTGAATCAACTTTGTCAGTTAACGAGGTGAGATGCTGGTTCATCTCAGTAGGCCATGTTGTTACTGGTGACGAGTAGATAAAATTAGTTTTCCCCGGGGATGAAGAAGGCAATGGAGAAAGGAATGATTACTGGTTAATGGTAGTAGGTCTTTATTAAGAGGGAGATTGTCCAAAGTATTCAAGAGATAGGACAGATATAGAGATGAGAATGGACAAGAAGATAAGTAAAGAAAATCTAAGTGATATAATAATGTCGCATAATAAAGAATTACTTTTAAAATTTATGGAAAAGATTACACAGGAGACTGTTAAAAGAAATAATAATAATTAGCAAGTAACAATGTATATATATCTACTTTTGGGATTCGTTGTTAAAAATTATAAAAACAAACAAGTATTTTATAAGCAAACAAAGTCTCCGACTATAGTCCGAGGATAAAGGAGTATATTTAAAAAAAAAAGGTACCACAGCAGCTCCTATTGCAGCAGACAAAAGCTACTGTGCAAACATTACTGTGTAGTAATTTGAAAACATTACTGTGTTCCGATTTAAACCACATGCTGCTCTTTGGATATGAACCCGAGACTCTTTGGTTCCACACGTACTTTTTTTTAATGAATAAATGGAACTTTTAAAAAAATAATATTTGGTTGGCAAGAAAAAAAAATGCGGCTATTCAAAAACTATGATATTTTGTTAATTGTTATTTTTGACTCTTCCGGCTTAAAGGTGGCCGACCACTGGCCTACAGCAAAAGCAATGAATCTCGCTAATACTTTATGAAATATCCTACTCCTGTATTCTAAGGAGTCTGCTAAAGATGTTTTCATGACGTCTCATTAAGTTTTCATTTAATAACTTGACGTTTTTCAATTACCAGCAACGAATTGTTAACTTGTTGTAACTTTATAGAATTTGTTTAATAATATATTGGTAATTATATTTATATTAAAAAAAAATTAACTTACAGACCCTTCGTTTAATTTCAGACGCTGAAACTTACTGGATGGTCTCATACTGGAGACTGTCTTGGTAGGTACCGCCGTAGAGCTTTCTACCGCCAAATAGTAATGAATTTGCTCTTGCTTATGATCTAACACTACTGGTTACTTCACCTACGTGCGTTCCGGATGTGGGAGATCATTCACCTTCACTCTTGGACCTTTTGCTAACCTCTCATCCGGATAATTATCTTGTCTCCGTTGATGCTCCTCTCGGATCGTCAGACCTCTGCTTGGTTCGAAGTACATTGCCTTTCTCTCGTTCGTTGCCGTCTTCATCTACGAGTAATCGCCGTGTATGGCAAATTGGGATGGTTTACGGTCTTTCTTTTTATCCTTCAAGAAAAGAGCGTACTACTTCCTCTTTCAAGGTCAGCACCGCAGTCGCGACCCTGCGGGTGTTGCGACTATCTATGGGCGTCAGTAATCAGTGGATTGTACACTCGTTTATTTATAATAAAAAATTACTGTGTTCCAGTTTGAAGGGTGCTGTGTGCTAGTAAAATTAATGGAGTAACGAGTCTAACACATGTCTCAAGGCGTCGATCGCAATGTGTTGCTGTGTATACCATAATAACTAGTGTCCATGTTATGGGCAAGCGAATCACTTACTATCAGGTGAACGGCACACTAGTCTCATCGATACGACGAACAAAATAAAATGAAACATTTTATATAGCAAGTAAACATTTCAATATTAACTCTAAATTTTTCCTGTTTAGAGCAATTATTTTTTATTCCTCCGAGGTATATAAAGGATCCCATTGTACTCACAGGACCCTAGCCAAACTTATCTGCTCGTGGTGCAGCCATCAACAAACGAGGCCCTGGCTCCCCTATAACAGGCATTGGGCCAGCGTGATGGAAGACGGCCCAAATCTCTCCATTATTAAAAGAAGCTTACATCCAGCAGTGAACATTTATCGACTTCTGATCTGACATTCACCTGATGGTAAGTGATACGTTTGCCTATAACATGATATAAGTTAAGATGGTATACACAACACCACATTGCGCTCGCCTTAATAAATGTTAGTATCGTTACCGCAGTAATTTCACAAGCATACAGCACCTTTAAAACTAGAACACAGGAATGTTTGCACAATACTATTTGGCTCTAATTAAGTCGACTTAATAGTTCAACTTTAACCGATTACGACTATGAACTGTGCTCGGAATCTTGTCTTTATAACTTAACAGATTACAACGTTAGCTTTATTGGTTACTTGGCATCTGTATAACTTCAAGTTAGATTCAATTTGAACGCTTAACTTTTAAACTGATTTACTCCGCAACTGAAAATCGTTATCGTAGCAAAAGTTGCGAAGGGAAGGACGAAACTACCTGATCTTAAGTAGCATAACAATATACACTTTACCATATTCTAGTCATCGCTTTAATACATGTTAAGTCTCGTTACCCCAGTAATTTCACTAGCATACAGCACCTTTCAAACTGGAACACAATAATGTTTGCACATTACTATTTAACGGTATCCCCACTTACCCACATTGTACCAGTGTGGTGGGAAATGGTCCAAATCTCCACATTATTGGGGGAGGCCTATGTCCAGCAATGCATGTCTATCGGCTGATGATAATAATTTAACGGTAGAAATAGAAGCTACTTTGGTTCCTACCTAGACGGTCTCCAGCAGTGAAGACCTGCCTTCACGTCGGTTGTGAAACGAACCCTCAGTAACATTTCGAAGGTATGTTGGGCGTTTAAATAAAACATAAGATATCCAGCGAAAAGAATCCGGTTACTGGAAGCCGCACATCCAAGTCACGTCCAGGGATTGAGGAAACACGTAATTTGGGAAATTGTGGCCATCGCTATGATTGCTCTGGCATATTGCCAGACACGCGTGGCCGCTGACGGACCGGAGGATGGAAAAAATGGGTCAGAAACTGAGAAGACAAACTACGTGGTCAGATTCAATACAAATAGTATAAAACAGTTCCGTTTTGTAACAAATCTATTTGATCTTCTCATTCTTATATCACAAGGCGACAAGCGTATCATTTTAACCAGCGCTTAAAAAAAGACGTAACAGTAGACCGAATTTTCATACTGTACACTATGTGCGGTACAACCGGACCGAACAATCCGGCTAAGCCAGAAACGGACTGCGGAAGTTCAAATGTAGCATGCATTATGCATTGCATTCATGTACCAACTTCTGGAACATTGTTTCCTTTAACACAGCGGCCACGGCTATAAACTAGTTTGGGGTTAGTTTGATATTCAGACTTTGTGTTACCACAACGATACATCCATCAGTTCACTTGATTTTAAATTGAATTATATCATACATATTGATTAATAAAATAAATCTTTATACAATAATAAAAGAGATATTAACAATATGTTTGCTTTTAAATTCCCCGTATGAACTCTGTCCATATTATCTTAGGCTTGTACCCAAATTACTTTAATACAAGTTAGCAAATTACACGGTAACCCATCTGAGTAATAAAAACTGAGATCTCTCAGCTCTTGCTGTGATTTTGAGAAAATCTTCTATTGACTCTCTTCCTTATTTTGTAAATATATGTATTTAAAAGAGTTTGGAACTACCTATATAACTTTTCACAACATGTTTATGAATCACCGGTGCCTGTGATAGGTAACAAGCCCTTGTTACTGGTCATCAGTTCTACAACTCTCGTGCATCTAACGTTATTGTATAACTTATTTAAACATATAAGAATATAACAAAAAAAAAATTACCATAATTTAAATAGGTGGAAAATTTGTACCACCTTCTCTCAGTGTATAACTCAATCGATTTGTAACTTTCAACCTTAAAAAACTGGTATTTTCTAAAAAAAATACCAATATTAGCCTGCAATATTTCCTACAAAATATAACTATTACAAATCATTTTTTTTTTATTTGATTAACTTTATTAAATCTTTACCCAAAAAAAGTATATTATTTGTATGCCATACCTGGTATATGTTTCAGTTTGTAGTATTCTAGGTAATGAATTTCTAGACTATTTTTGTAACTAAAATTGTAAGAGACTTAAAATTGTTTATGTTAATAATAATTTCGATTTTATTATTGTATAAAATCGTTATAAAAAACGAGTTTAATTTATAAAAGAAAGATGAATACACGAACACTCTCCTCTTGTATTAGGAAAAAATGCATTTAGCATTTAAATGGGAGTCACACTCAATACTTAGTTACGAGCGAGTTCCCTCTGTAGAAGCTTATGCATTATGCATAGAGGACTTCACTCCACTGTAATAGCAGGAGTGACCTGAAAAGTGGAGGGTAGTTCGGTGCTTATCCCCGCGGGTTATATGCAACTTTACAAATTACATGCATTATACGCCGGGGAAGTACCGAAATAGTCTCCCGCTGCATTGCACGGTATGAGGCTCACCATTAAGAACTTGGAAGTATAGAGGAACATACGATTATACCTAAAGTAGTGTGTAGTGAAATTTCTGTTTCAAAATTATATTCCAGACGGTCAAAGGAGAGAGGTTAGTGTTTTATTCGCCGTATGTCAGTGGGTGAGGATGTTTTGGTGGTAAAGCGAATACACGTGGAAAATGAAATCCCTCCCTCTCTTTAAACTTAGGTTCTGGTGGTAGATCTCCAATGCCAGAGACCACCACAGCTCCTATTGCAGCCGACAAACAGTACTGTGTTTACAGATTAGTGCTGTAGCTAGAGAAATTACTGAGATAAAGAGACTTAATTTTATATCTCAAGGCGACGAGCGTCTAAGGATAAGGCACACTACTGTTTAATAATAAGGTTACTACAGTAATACTATCATTTGAACTCCTGCAAAATATACTTGCCACCAGTAAACATTTATTTATTACAATCGCCCTTCCCATTTAATCCCATCGTCCCTTATTTAAAAGAGAGCCGATATTGAGATCGAACTAGAACAAGAAATTAACGTTGGCATCATCGCCTCTCTGATGAGTGATGATAAAAGTTGCAGTGTATATATTTACTAAAGAGGTAGAAGATAAGAATAATAAACTTAAACAAAACAAGTAATTATTAAAGTTAAGATTGTAATATAAATTAATGTAAAAGATAAAAGAGAGAATTAGTAAAAATACTTAAAATGTAAAATGTGGCGAAATTTGGATTCAGAAGCGATGCTTGAAATAACAAAAGATGAGGATATACAGAAAGAGTTAAAGAAGGAAATGTAGAATGAAAGGATAGACAAGGTAGAATATAGGGAAAGAAAAGAAAGAATAATAAATAAATAGAAAGACAGAACCCTTTTACATACATAAATATTTTACTAGATCAAAATCCAACAGATAAATATCTCTATATCAAAATTCACTATCGTTTCGTGTATGACAATTATTAGTTGTGTCATCAAACGCAGCTGCTGCTTTTTCAGTGGTTTTATTTTAAATATTCACTATTTGAATAATAAAAGTTTCTATATCAAAAAAATAAAATTTTTCTTAACAAATTTTTTTAGTAAAAAAAATCTTTATTTCTATCATAATCAGGGTGTTAGGGGTCCCATAAACACCTCACGAAATCCTAGCTAACCTTTCCTGCTCTTGACAACCCGCATTGGGACAGTGTGGTAGAAAATACCTCAAATCCCCCTTATCCCCTATGCCCAGCAGTGGACGTCTATCAGCTGATGGTGAACGATGATTATAAACGTATCGTTAAGATATTTTCACAATTAAGCGATAACCTGATGGCAAGTGATATATAAGTGATGGCAAGTGGGTGGCTTATCATATCGATATAACCTCACCGATGGACTATTTCTCTACAAACTGGTCAGAAATTTAATCGAATGCCACAATTTATTGGCTCAGATAAAATTCTGTGTTCCTCCTCGCCTTCCACGTTATAAAATCACACCTCTCTGTCCTCCCTTCCGAAGAACGGTTAAAGGTTCATCTAGTTCATTCATCATGTTCTTAAATTCACCTGTACCGAGACTGTGCAAGATCCTAAACAGTTGCAGTGATGCAGTGGACCAACATTTTGACAGAGTTGGCAAATTTTATCAACAAATTTTGTTAATATTTTCTCGCACATGCATTGGTAATGTGAACGATGTTCTGTTAATATTAATTAAGTATATCATATTTGTTTATTTTTCATTGTGTATATTGTTGTGCATGTGGAACTAGCCTATAAGAGATTGTTACGCTCACATAATTGTATATAGCCAGTGTATGTATGTTATAGATTTAGTTTAAGCGTAAACAATTGTTGGCTAGTCAAAATAAATAAACAAATAAATAAACATAGCGCTAGTTAAGACGATATACTCAGGAGCACATTGAGCTCATCTTGAGATGGTGATAAGTGTCGTTACCACAGTAATTAAAATAACTGCACCGCAATTCAAACAAGAAAACACTATTGTTTGGTATTAGGAAGAAGTTATTAGAGTAACTATTAGGGAAGGTCTATGTCCATCACTACTGTTGTCACTTCATCAGCAGAAGTGAAGTATATAATTAAACGCTGTGTCTGTGTAACGCCGTTCCTCTCACTGTCAATTTTGCGATATATCTATATAGGATCTATGTATAGGTATACAGATTGTAGACAACTTCCGGTTGGTCGGCCAGAACCGGAAGTATATAAAAAAATATTTCTTGAGTAGGAACTCTTTCACTTCAATAAAGATATTAAAAATATGCACCATTAAGGTACTTAGTGACTTTTGGTGAATAGTAGTTTTTAGACGAGGAACATATTCGTATAAGAATAATGTCAAAAATATACATAACTATGGCACTTAGTGACTTCCGGCACCACTTTTGGTTGGCCGAAAGGAACCGGATATGGTTGAGAACCATCTCCGTATCCACATCAATATTAATACTTGTTGGCGGCAGCGGCGTCGCGTTATAGAAATACGATTATTGTCGACCACAGCGACGTCTCCTTAGATATATAATAGTACGTAAGAATTCCTTGTAATGTGTAGAGAAAATAGATATAAGACACGTGTATATAAAATAAAGGTTTATAATAAATATGAACGCAAAACCGAGCCGACCGCAGTGAAAATGACGAACACATGGGGCCCGTTTTTGCCCGTTCGCAAGCGGCTCTTTGTAAGGTAACGCCGTAATCGGGTAAGGGCTACGGCGCTACCTGGGGAAGTCAGTAGTAATAGAAACACTAGGTTAGGTTTAGGTTAATAGGCCGTGGGCCCCGTGGTCTGCATCTTATAAGAAACTAACAAGCCCGTTCAAACCGGGCCGCGCTACTCGCCCTATCGACGCGAGTGACGTACTGCGCGCCCAACTATACTAAGTTTCATTTTGGGCAGCCTTACCGTTTGACCAGGGCGGGACCATAACGTTATACGGACACACACTAGATTAAATCATAGTCAATGCAAAATTTGAGAATTAAACTGTTGTGATACTTACCATTCTTACTGTCAGTTCGTTTAATGATAAATATATCGGATAATGCCGTGTCCGTAACAAATACTTCGCAAGCATTAAAACAAGCTCATCTACGGAAAGTAAAACACGAACACACTTCTCCTATATTGACTTTTCCTCTACAGATTTTCCTCAAGCCAAAATTGTTATAACATTAACACTTGACTAAATCATAGTCAATTCAAAATTGACAACAAAGTGACAGTGGTGTTTTTTTTTGTCTCGCGCCACTAACGAACGCAATCAAATTGTTAGGCTTTATTTGCAAACACTAACCGGAAATGCTTCAGCTATTTCCGTTTCAATTTTCAACTGCACAAATTCAAATGGAAACTGAAATAAAATCATTGAGACATTTGTATGACTTTTATTATACCACTAAGGCAACATACGTCCTGCCTGATTAAAAAGTTACCGTATCGTATACACCCAACCCCGGTAGAACCTTATCACACCCTTTTTGTAGGACTCCATTCTGCAGCTCCTTGAGAAAACCTCGGATCAGTTGTATGGAGAATTTTACCATCCACATGGAGAATTGTTTAATTTATATGCAGTTAGTATAACAACTAATACCACGTGCTCTGACGGTGAAGGAGAACATCGTGAGGAAACCTACGTATCCATGTGAATGTCATCGGAAAAAAATTTGGGGGTCCATGAAATGAAAACGGGGGTCCACGATAGTGGATCTCAACACATACACTGATAGTACCTA
>DWLS01005457.1:0-12681 GCA_018246255.1 Pachliopta kotzebuea | reverse complement strand
GCATGGTTTCCGGACCGGAGCGAGCATCGTCGGTGCGGCGCTTCTTCTTGATGGGGCTGGTCGCCCCCTCGCGAGAATTAGTAGTAAAGTCTAATAAATATAACTTTCTTTTAATTTTTCTATATTCAAAACTTTTAACGGTTTATAATCCAATAAAAAATAAAATGTAATTTTTTAGACGGTTTTTGAATTAATATTACTACATCATTATTATTATTATTTTAACTGTTTTTAATAATTTCGTACATTTGCTTTTATCTTTAATGTTTTACATTTTAAAAAGTGATTGCTTTAAATTGATGATCATATATTAAAGGAAAATTGTTTAAGTTTTTTACTGGGAACATTAGGAATAAAATCAACTTTTAAAAAATCCTGTGAATTGTGAACCAGAAAGAGAATAAAATTAGCCACACGTTAGCGAAAAATAGTGATATAACTAACACTGGCAACTTTATTCGCCATCGGCAGTGTTACTATTTAAATGATGTGTTCAAAAGTAATAAAACGCGTTCGATATCCCTGTTTATTTTATTGACCACTCGCCAGATGTTTGCGCATTGTTTTCCAGTGCGCAGTAGTTTCACTGTCGTGAAATCGGGATTCTGTTTTAGTATTATATCTGTTCTGCCATTTTGAAAATAGTGGCGTGTATGGATTAGACCAAGTGTTTTTTATGTGACAAATATGTCCGGGAGCAATGATAAAGTGTCGACTACGCAGCGTATGATCCAAAGTGTCGCTTTCCCTCCTAGACACAAGCTTACTGTGTCAGATGTCTTCGAAGAGAAAACTGGAAAGCCAATACCAGACGTACTAAAGCAACATTTTATCTTGGAGGGTAGGATCGAAGAAAATGCGGCGTTGCGGATCATACAAGATGGTGCCACTTTATTAAGATCAGAAAAAACTATGATTGAGATCGATTCCCCAGTGACCGTATGCGGAGACGTGCATGGCCAGTTCTACGATTTGATGAAACTGTTCGAGGTGGGAGGTTCTCCTTCTTGCACCAAGTATTTATTCTTAGGTGATTATGTCGACCGAGGTTATTTTAGCATAGAATGTGTTCTTTACCTCTGGGCATTGAAATTGTGTTATCCTAAGACATTATTTCTATTACGCGGTAACCATGAATGCCGCCATTTAACAGAATATTTCACTTTTAAGCAAGAATGCAAAATTAAGTATTCTGAGAAAGTATATGATGCTTGTATGGAGGCTTTTGACTGCTTACCACTAGCTGCTCTGATGAATCAGCAGTTTCTTTGTGTGCATGGTGGTCTCTCCCCTGAAATAAACAGTTTAGATGATATTCGTAAACTAGATAGATTCAAAGAACCACCTGCTTTTGGAGCAATGTGTGACCTACTTTGGTCTGACCCGTTGGAAGACTTTGGAAATGAAAAAAATGCAGAGCATTTTTCACACAACTCTATTAGAGGTTGTTCTTATTTCTACAGCTATGCTGCTTGCTGTGATTTTCTACAAAGGAATAATTTATTATCTATCATTCGAGCTCATGAAGCACAAGATGCTGGGTATAGAATGTACCGTAAGAGCCAAACTACTGGATTCCCAAGTCTTATTACTATCTTCTCTGCCCCTAATTATTTGGATGTCTACAATAATAAAGCTGCTGTGTTAAAGTATGAAGATAATGTGATGAACATCAGACAATTTAATTGTTCACCACATCCTTATTGGTTACCTAATTTTATGGATGTCTTTACATGGTCTTTACCATTTGTTGGAGAAAAAGTGACAGAAATGTTGGTCAATGTATTAAATATCTGTTCCGATGATGAGCTGATGTCTGAAGGTGATGATGCTTTGGAGGAAGCTAATCTCAGAAAAGAAGTTATACGCAATAAGATCCGAGCTATTGGAAAAATGGCCCATGTCTTCTCTGTACTTAGAGAGGAAAGTGAATCTGTATTGCAACTAAAGGGTTTGACTCCAACTGGTGCTCTGCCGTTGGGTGCACTCTCGGGTGGAAAAACATCTCTGAAGAACGCTTTGCAAGGTTTCTCTCCAAATCATAAGATAACGTCATTTGCAGAAGCTAAAGGCCTTGATGCTATTAACGAGCGCATGCCGCCTCGGCGCGATGGCCAGCGCACTCCTGACACCCAGGACAAAAAACCGCATGTGAACAGCAATGCACATTCGTGAAGTGCTAGCTACATTTTCTCTTTTCTTACTTTTTGATCCACTATTTTGGTGATAGTGAAATATGTGTGAAGGAGACTCGGCTTTTGGAATGATATTTCACATTCATATCTAAGTGGATTTGATGGGAATTGTCATATTAAATTTATTAAATTTGGATTTAACTTTTTTTCAATAGTTCAAGTTAAAACTCTTCTTAAGATATTACATTTGGATATTTAAAGTATATCAGATCTGCAGGCAACAAATTTATTTAGTCAATTAAATAATAAGGTATGCACATTTATTTATATTGCTCTGCACTGTTTAATTTTTGGTGATGTAATTTTAAAGTTTTCATATAAAAAGACATGATATTGTAATGTAAATTTATTCGGATTGTCTACTTGTACTCTACATTGTTATCTATCTACATTAATAAAAATTAGACATGTCTTTAATTTTCAAAGCATAATTAGCTGTGATATTAAGCGACGATCAATGTATAATTTAATAGCGTTCTGCTAGTGAAGTACAGGCCTGTTCATTGGCTAATCATGCATTGAAATATGTAAAGTGAGTGGTAAAGTTCTCAGCTTGAGCGTGTCTTTATATTCTATTAAGTAATAAAATTAATTATGTACTATAATGTGCAGCACATGGTGTGTCGTTGCCATGCGTGTGTGCTGTGTAAATATGCCTTGTGCGTACCACACACGTTATTGCAGCTTTAACACTTGAGATAAATATTACTCTCTTTAATATCTTTGCTACAAGTTGTACTTAATTGTATTTTATTGTACAAAATATATTAAAATTATTACCTATAAACTATTACTATACTTAAAATTAACTTATATTTGGGTGCATGCAGGCTCCACATTGCCTGCATGCAACTGAACTTGTATGCTGGAACATCTCATAAAATTCTTAGTCCTAATGTTTCAGTATATAAGGTGTAGTGGTTAGTCTAATTGCAGATTTTCTTACAGCTTTTATTCCAAATTTCACTTATATTATAAAATAAGGTTTTGTGACCTATGCACTGTTGGAAAATCTCTTTTGGTCTGCCAAATATTTATTAATCAATGCAATAAGTTCATATTGTGAATACTAAAAGTGGCTTACATACTTTTCAAAGTCAGTACTAAGTATTTTATCTCAATTCAGTGTGTAGTCCTTCATATGTTCTCTACTTTGAAAATAAATTTTTCCTATGTAAAAACACTAACAATATATTTAATTTTATTTTGTACTAATCATGGGAAAGTGTTGTTTTATCCTTATAAAATATATTAACATTGAGCTCCATGTATTATAGTTTTAATATCGCCTTTTCCTAAGGTTCAAACAATTGGAGCTAAATATTAACGAGTATCAGTAATATTCTTTATTTTTATGAAAAAAAAAATCCAAAATGATGTAAGAATGGAAGTACCGTATGTGATAATTTTAAAGAGTTAAATGTAAATAATTTTTATTTTACAATATAATGTTTTGATCAGCAAGTAACTATGATGATTAATCTGTAACTTGCTGTAATACACAATTTGGTTCCAGAGTGTAGACGCCAAGAGTGATAATGACGCGTCACTGTCATTGGTGCTTAGCGTTCATTTATAAATATATTTATACATCTATATTATACCTAATGAACAAAATAAAAACAAATGAAAAGTCAGAGAATAAAACTAAAAAAACCTTTATTAAAATAATTATTATTTTAGTGTTTATCATATAAAAATTAAATGATGGAAAACGAACGTTTCTATGGGAGGTATTAACAAAATAAAAAAAGGAAACTTCGAGCAAATCTATTTTCATATTTTTTTTACCGATGGCTATACCAATAATCAATACTTGTATTGCAGTGATTTCTAATTGCTTGGAATAGTTTTTGACGTTATCAATAATAACTTAAGGGATTTTTTCCATTATTCCTGTAATGGGTTTGTAGTGTTTTCATAAAAGCGCTAAAGCGATTGCCAATGTTATCCCTTTTGTGCTGTACGGAGGTGTAGTCGCATGGGCGTTCTAACCACTGATCTCAACGTTTTCATGGTATTCGTCAACTACGACTGCTGTTCGGGAAAACGTATGGTCTCGTAAAAACTCATTCATCTACTATTAATGCCAAGAACAGCATTTTTTTTCTGTTATATATTAATTTTAACATTTTTTGTAAGGTCCTAAGTTTGCCCGTAACATAATACCTAGTTATTCTATATCTATCTCTGTCCATCATATACCCACCTCCTGTTATTGCACTGGACCTACCATTCACAAGCATCTTCACGCATTGTTTCTATCACATGAATACAACCAAAATCTGTATTTATGTCTAAAAAGAATTTTAATCAAATTTTCCAATAACTATTTTTATAATTAAAAGAAAAACTAAAAGGGTTTCCTTGAAACGTGACAAAAACTGCAGGTAAATAGATGTAAATTATTTGTCGCAAATATCTAATTCTCAACATTTTTTTATTAGACCTTTGAGTTTTACCTCGGAAGGTTTTAGTCCAACAATTTCCCTCGGTTCACATCCATTTAGATCGGAATATAGTATTTTTGGGACCAAAATAAGAACTGCAGCTGCAGATACAGCTGCAGATCCTGTTTCTTTTTATTCTTCCCAGAGAGTCTTCAGTGTAGACATCTACCAATTAAATTCTATAAAAACAAATTAAACTTTGAAATAAAATTTACCCTAATCCTCAACTGTTACTAAATACTGAAATTACTTTCAATATTGAAACTGTTTATAGAATTTTACTCGAAAATCTATATAACATTTTTTCAATATCGCTTGAAATCTTCTGGACTCAGGGTAAGATCGTGTTTGGGTAATATATACACAGATACACAGGTTTATCATTTATGGTAGATTGGTTGAGTTAATATCATTATAATAAAATACATTTCAATTAGATAATAGTAAATTAAACATTATATACTCCTCTTATTGTTCTCGCTGCTGGGACTCAGGGCGTTCTTTCATAGAGAAAAAACCAAGGCCGTTTTATTCAACACACTAACCACTAACCAATGAGGGGTTAGTGGTAGTCATAGATATAATTTAGATTAAATTTGAAAAAAAATATTTGTTTTAAGATGTGTAAAAAAATTTATGTAATGATAAATTTTTTTAAAGACGAAAATACATAAAGCTTTGTAAAGGCAAGCGTACAAAATAAATGAATCTAGTAGAGAACAAAACAATTTCGGTTTGGTTGCGATAGAGAGTTTAAATATTTATTTTTAGAGCGCCCGCAAATTCGGCGACAGCCAACCACGACAAACAAACTCGTAGATCGAAGATCCCATATCAAGTTAACTCTGTTACTTCTTTAATATGATTAAATTACTTCTATTGAAATTTTCTTAAAAAAGGCAATGTAATCCACTACCTTTTTTACTATTTTTAACTGCAAAAATTAAGTATCTGCCAGATTTCAAGGTTGCAATGCACGATATTTAGTTTTATTATGCAAACCTTGTAAAAATACCCTTAATATTAAAATCTAAATAATTTCATATGTAGAAGTTGAAGACTAAAATAAACAATCGTTTAGTTGTTTAGTATCGTGACGTACAGTGGTGATGGCAAGCTCTAATTATACTATCCAAACTTGTTTTTTTAGTGAGTTCTACATAACACGCAGTCTGCCCTTTTTTTCTAATTGAAACCCTTTGAAGCAATTTAAATTTTAAAATCCTTTAAATGAGATTTTGCGTTTCTACTTTTCAGAGATTGATTTAAAAATTTATATATTTTCAGGGCAGTTGACACTGTTGTATTTTTTGTTTAGTTAAATGGTTCAAAAACCAGGACAGCGTTGAAGTCGCGTATTTGGTTAAAAACGTATGCATGTAGTATAAATATACAATAAACACTTTCCTGTGGGAATTATTTAAATTAGCGTAAAATATTACAATATAAAAGAAAATATCATTTAGTAGAAAAGGGATCGGGAAAATAATTAGAGATAAATTAAAGTTGTTTACTTTGTGAAATTAATGTGAACCCAACAGCGATAGAAAAAGAATCACCTTAAATTTTTTCATTATACTAAATAAGCTAATTTTGTCTCTACAAAATAACTTAAATCTGTAAAATATATCCCATTTTGTTGATGACTTGGCGATCTCTGTGTGGTAAATTTCCATTCGGCCGCACGAAGAATTTCTGGTTCATTAAATGCTTTATTTAATTTTTTTTCATTAAAATTGTAATCTGGAAGTTATATAGTCCATGCTATATGGTCACTTCCCACGGTTTCTTTAATAGTAAATAATACAAAATTTAATACCGTATTTATATAAAAGCAATTTTTATTTGAAACTTAATTTTTTAATAATTTGAAAGCATTCTTAGAAATTACTGCAAATATTCTACGAAAGTGATTTAGACTTGCATTTTCTTGCAAAGTAACATTCTCTAATGATGATAGCGCTCACTCGTCTTTTTCTACGTATACAGCTCATTTGATGGTGAGCACACGGACCAGAGGGCCAACGGTTTCAAAATAAGGATAAGTCAGGTTTGTATGAAATAATTTTTAATTTAAGGCAAGATCACAAATTTTTAAACTCCCCCTTTATACAGCCTTGGGTTTTTAAGAATTTTACTTTTCTGTTATAAAACAAAATAGTCAGTAAAATTTCGTGGAAGAGTGCACCTGAGGACTGGAATAACCACATCCTGCGGTCTGCCAACCACTGACATGGCGTTAAACGATCCCACAATTTTTTTTCTGGCTCCTGAAAGTAATCAATTTGAAGAAAACTATTATAAAATACAGAACTCATCAATTACAAGGAATTCGTGTAAATTTTTTATCATTTATACCACTGATTCCCGAACTTGTTTCACCTATTGCGAGAAGGGACTCAAAAAAATTATAATCCGCGCCGCTTATATATATATTAATTCCATTTAACACGAGGATATTTATTAATGTTTCTAATTTTTCGTAAATTATAACAAAGAATATTGTCAATTAGGAATTTTGTAATTGAAAAACTATTCTATATGGGAATCGCTGGTAATCACCACAGTGTAGTAATACTGATGACGTCAAATCGGACAAGGTCGGATGTTTGGTTAGTTCATTGTCCGATTAGCCGCTGCAGTTTTACCTCTTTATAGAGCTTGATAAAACTTCGTTAGTGACTTAATTTCTAAGGATACAATTGCAAAATTCAGTGCCAGAACTGATGAATAAACTATTCGTTGGTAGATTATCTGATTATATTTTCATATTACGTGAAAATCATTGCAGTCTTAAAATTAAAACTTTCATTAAAAATAATATATTTTTAAGTAATAATAATCCGTGAACGAAAAAAAAAATTGTTTCTGGTTTTTATACATTAAAAAAATTATAGAAAATATAAAACGATAAAATTAAAAACAACTTTTGCTATAAAACTTTCATAGTAATTTTGATCAAAATTCTAACTATGCCTTATAATTGCAGGACTAAAAAAATTATACCTTTCTGAAAAATATTACTTAAATTCCGTTACGCCTGTGATGCGTTTCAATTTATTAAAATTAAATCAATCATGATTCTTACATATTTTCAAGTATTTACACATATTGTATATAATGAAACTACAAGTAAGTATGTATCGTTACTATCTATCCACTTTCGCCAATTTTAAAGGTAGCTCATTAATGCTATTGTAGAAAAAAAATTTTGGTAGCCACTGGTACTGTCTCATCTATTAAATTCAGTAATTTATTGGAGAAATGTCTAAGTATAGAGGGTGTAGGAGACATTACAATCACAGACTCTAATTTGAAAACTTACTTGAAATAAGGCCAAAGTGTGACCATTTTTGTGAAATAAACTCTTAATTAGGTACACTCTTCTTTAATAGATACTTTAATGAAAAATCATTGTTGCATACAGGTTTTTTATTTAAGGATTTGTTATTTATTTTCTATAACTGATTACATAGTTTACTCCTAGCACAATGATTACTAAATGCAATGGTTCCCTGCAATATTTCTACACAAATAAAGCAAATCAGAAAGGAGAAACAATAGTAATTTGAAACAATAAGCATTTTTACTTAATCACTATTTTTATATTATATAAAATTTACGGATTCATACATAAATTCTACTTTCTACATAAATATTGATGAAAAACTATTATAAGGTTAATATTATAAACATGTATATATACTGAAAACAATTACAAGTCACTTTTAAAATATAACTTTCTGCAAACAAAGCGAAAATCTAAATCTTGCAACTGTGGAACTGTATATTCTTGTGTATTAGGAGAGTAGCAAGGTTTCATACATCGATGTTTATCAGAACATATACAATTCTTTGTAATCAAGTTTCTAACAGGTTTTTTACTGGCATTGACATACCTTAGTGGATCTGCTATAGTATTATAACTATCAATACAATAAGTCAGCATCAAATTAGAACTAGGGTATATTAAAAAAGCAAACAATGTTAATGCAACTAAACATTGTATAGGTACAGCTGAAGACCAATATTTATCAGGATAATAAAAAATATTAAAATAATGTAAACAATAATCAGGAACAATAGCCCAGATAAAATATATTATAAGAACCGTCTTACTAAACAAATACAAAAAAAAACCATACAATGATCTTGCTGGGGTCGGTGCTGGTGTATGTTCTGCCATCATAGAGTAATTTATTACCCAAACCCGAATTCGCTCAGAGTCTTAATAATCAATAATAGATTCTTAAATGTAGCATTAACAGCAACTCTCAGCTTTTTCGTATCAGTACCCTCAAAGTTTCTGCAAAAATTAAATCTGTTAGAGACTGCACACCAATGAAAAATTTAATAAATAATCAAGCCATAAAAATTACGGACATTACAAGCTCCGTCTTTTCAATTTTTACATTCCTTTTAATGTTGGATCCGATCAACTCCTTATCCACTTTTAAGATCTCATAGGCTATAAGAGCCTCTCTAGCTGATGAAAACGGAATGCTCAGGCTTCTGCAAACAATTTTATTACAAATCATATAAACATTATTTTCGCAAACAAAAATGTTTTTAATTTAATTGAAAGTACAAAAAGCCTTAATACCAAAAAACAAAGTATAAAATGATAAGAAGCTATAAACATATTTTCAAAACAGAACGCTTTCATTTACTATAAACACAGTCAAATATACATTATTGCAATATGCGCAATAATAAAAATCGATATATGTTATTAAGCGTATTGAACAAAATACTTTAGTTTAATATCCTACATATTTTTCAATGTTTCCTCGGCCATGGCCATGGTAACCTTAGACGAATAAAACACAATTATTATTACTGTATAATTAAAATAAATTATAGCAAAGGTATTGTTTAACGTTAAATAGCTTCACCGAAAGAAAACGTATCGATCAATACACTCCTATGTTGCCAGGATTTTCAACGGAATATATATCCTTATTAAGTAAATTGTTCTGTACATCTCAGTAAGTTTATAACATTTTATTTATTAATAACTTTTAAGGAGGATAAAATAATAAGTGTTTGTATAATTTCGAATATCAGTATTTATTGTAATCTAAGAAATTTTATTCTAACTTCATACAGTTTGTACGACCACGTATTTAATCAAAATACGTACTTGGTACTGCACAAAAATACTTCTAAGTCTTAATACTGTTTATATATTTACTTTTTAGAATTTATGCCAAAGAACCATTGTTATTACTTTTATATAGCTGATATAAAATCAATGTTTTATTAAAAAATTTCATAAATAAACTCCATAATTATATAAATTGGCACTTGAGTTTTATATTATTTTCTCATGTTCCTTACCAAGATGGCAGATAATAATATTAACTTTACTGTTTACAAATTTCAATTCGGATAAGATACTGAAAATAATTTTTAAAAATATAAATGTATCATCAAGCAACGTCCGCAGGATTTAGTATTTTAAGAATATAATCGCAATCAGCGACAAAAAACCTAACATGCTTTTTTAGTGTTCATCCGATTTCATAGCTATTATTAACGATGCTCTCTTTAATAAATATGCATTAAAACTATTCAAACATAAGTACATCAGGCAAAAAGAAATAATAGGCAATTAAAAGAATATTTATTGTAAAAGTTTTTATTAATATTTGAAACACAATTTACTATATACACGTTATTTTGTAAAAATATTTATTCTCATCTTATTATTTAATGATTTATTTATGGTTATAGGCGACACTTAAAACGATGTAGAAAAAATTTATCAAATAAAAGAATATTATTATGTAAAAACCCTTGACATTTTATCATTTAGAAGAATAAGTACACGGGACATTGTATTTAGGCATAAGGTTATCCATACAACTCATAATTATTATCGGCTATGATTTATCATAAATACATTTAAAACCAAATATATATTTAATTTATAAAAACATTATAAGCATTAGCATTCCGTAATTGTAATCTGTATAATAAAAATCATGATGAAAATCAATTGATATATATTTAAAAAATTAATAACAGTTATTCACTATAGTCGAGCAAATTATTTTTTCAGAATTGTTTTGTTATTCTTTATGTAGGAAACATTAAACTCGTAAATTTCATTATTCGACCGTACCTATAGCCGATTTTAAAATTAGATTTCCCTAGGCCGCATAATCAAATAAAGAATAAGTTTAATTGTCTTTATGGTTTCCATATCAAAGTGTACAAAACGGTCTATAAACAATTACATATATATAAATTATAAATATGTATAATATAAACACACCTGTCTTTAGCATGAATATTATGTATATTACTAGTCACTAGTCATCAATTTTATTGCTCAATGCTTATGGAAAATTCCATAAACAATATGCCATAAAAACCAGCAATTAAATTTGCCACAGGTCTATCACATTTTGATATAAATTGTAATTTCATTAAAACTTTTCACAGTACAAAAAGGAAGTTGCTTTTAAAATTATCCAACTGGTGTTATATTTGATTTTTAATTTGTAGACAGGCAAAACAATATGTAGTGTAGTTTTTAAGTAGCATAGAACTAACTAAACAACATTAACAGCACATTTGAGTAAACCTTTTAAATGAATATTATGTAAGATAATTCAAATAATAAAAAAATTCAAACATACTGCACAAAAGTTTCATGAAGTTATTATGTCTCAAGTAAATAAAAACTACTCATAAACTACACTTCACCTACGCTAAAAATATAAATGTTTAGCGTCGTGGTCCCCAAGCAGCAGGAGCTTGTGCAGATGGGGCAACAGGAACCGGAGCTCCAGGCATTGTAGGAAACTCGTGAGTAGAAGCCGTGTCCGGAGCACGTTGTTCCCACGGTCCTCCTTTGACCACAAATCCAGTAGACCCCACTGTTCCACCACTTGGAGCAGCAGAGGTTTCACTGCTCAGCACATCATTAAAGTCACCTAACGATGGGGCCGCAGGTCGCTGGTACCGATCAACAACGTCTTGAAGCTGTTGAAGATTTCAGAAATGATATTAGAAAATGTTAGAGCAAAATTGAGAACTTAATACACCTCGTATTCAATATTTATACATGTTAAATAAACTCACATATTCTTCTGCCAAATTCAATAAATGATCTTTGGCATCCAACACATTATCTTCATCCCCTGTAATAACTACTATGCTGTCATCACCATGTTTAGGGAAACGAATATCAACCTTGTATTCATCCATGATACGTCTAATATTTTTTCCCCTGAGACCAATAAGTCTTCTATGAACACGTGGATCAATGTCTACTTCATCACGATATTGATTATCCTGAAACATAAATACAAAACATTATCCTGAGATAAGATTGGTATGATTTTTGGTACACATTTTAATATACATATTTTTTCATAACACACTAACTTTCACTTTGCCTCTTCTGTTATATCTATTCCAACAATATCAACATTACCATTTCTGATCTGCTGTCACAGCAACACTACTGTATTCTTACTGTCAAGAAAAAGCTTTTATCATCCAGTGCCTTGTTTTCACTTAACATAGATAGATAAATTCTTTATTACTTATAAAAATAAAATAGTACAGCAAATAAACTTAAATTACTAAACTTACAATTTAATTGTGTATAAGGGTGGCCTTATCTCTATTAGCGTTCAGCTTAACTTCATATTGAATTAAGTGCTATGCCATTGAAAAAAAAAACTACATAGGAAGTTTTATAAGAAATAATGATATAAACAATATTAATGGGTTTATATGATGCTTATAAAGTCATGGATAGTACCTTAAATTTGAACCTTGTCGGTATTATTTATGAATGGCATTTAGACTATTCCTCAAGTTAGTTGTTATTTAGGAAAAACTTAATTAATTTATTAGCCCTAATTTACGAGGCGGGACCAAAAAGTTGGGAGAACGACGTATACATTTCTTGGTAAGAAAAAAATAAATACTGGCAGGCATAGCTTAGATAATTTGTAATATTAATAAAAAAAATCTTCGATTCTCTTTTGTTTTTTCCTGAATGTAGTTATTTGTTT
>DWLS01005456.1:0-12682 GCA_018246255.1 Pachliopta kotzebuea | reverse complement strand
ATGCCTACGAGATATCCAACAACCACATCTCAAAGGCCATCCACTCTGGACCTAGCGTTACTCAACAATGTAGCGCTTCAAGTCCACACGATCGAGACCATCGATGACCTCTGGTCCGATCACCGTTCGGTTTTTATGAAACTGGGCCGGCCCACTAGTGAGGTTACTTTGACCAAAACCATCATAAGCTGGCGCAGTCTTGAGGCCAAGCACAAGGTTGCGAAATCCCAGTACTTAGACGAGATCCCAGACACGATCGACACCCTCGATACGGTAAATCGAGCGATCGACTCGTTGACCCGTCACCTTTCCACAGCCATCGAACAATTATCGAGAACGGTACCCGACTCGGATACCTTTTCGGGTGCCTCCCGGCGGATGTGCGTCGGCTGATTAGAATTAAGAACGCTGCACTGAGGCAGTATACAAGATATAGAACAGAGGATAACAGGGTAAAGCTGCGCCGCCTATAAAGGCATATAAAAGAGAAGAGGCATATCTCAATTTAGATCCGATAGATGGGACGATCTGCTTTACGACCTGAAGCCTTTGAGTGACGCCTTTTGGCGTCTGGCTCGCAGTCTCAAAGCGGAAAAAACAGCGTCCCAGATGCCTCCTCTCATTAAGAACAGTGATTCCGCATTAGTCGTAGAGGATATAGAAACAGCTTAGAGAGCCTGTGCACACCGTCATCAACACCAGCGGAGCCAGCTCACCTGAAAATGGTCGAGGAAGAGGTGCGCCGTAGAGCAACAATCTCACCAAAAGGCCCTCCACTAGGACCGGTTTCCCCCGGCGGGGTCATTGATATCATCAAAAGCTTCAAAGCAAAGTCCGCCCCCGGCCCCGATAAAATCACTAACAAGATGTTAAAGATTCTCCCGGCTCCGACTATTTATCTGTTAGTGACTATTTTCAACGCCCTTCTATCCCACTGCTCCTTCCCGGACGCATGGAAAGAGGCCGTAGTGATAGGCATTCCGAAGCCCGGAAAGCCGAGGAACTTACCTTGTAGCTACCGACCGATCAGCCTGTTTAACAGACTAGGCAAAGTCTACTAGCGCATCGTTCTAGCGCGTCTCGGGAAATTCTCATCCAAAAACAACCTCCTCCCCGATGAACAATTCGGATTTAGGCGTAACCACTCCTGCATCCAGCAAATTCACAGGGTGACAGAACACATTCTGTCTGGCTTCACGCACAGAAGATCTATTGACACCGCCGCTGTCTTATTCGACGTCGCGAACGCGTTTGACGAAGTTTGGCACGAAGGCTTGATGTTCAAGCTTTACACACTCAAAGTGCCGAAGCGGCTCGTCACCATCATTCGAGCCTTTCTGTCGAACCGCTCCTTCTGTTTTCGCGCCGAACAAGCGCTTTCCTCTAGTCGGCTAATTAAAGCCGAAGTACCGCAAGGTTCCTGTCTCTCCCCGCTGCTCTTCTCGCTCTATACCAGCGATATCCCGAAGGACCTCAAGGTCAGTTTAGCACTTTTCGCGGATGACACCGCATTCTTCCACTCCGGCCGAGCACCGGGTCTACTATCAAAGCGTCTATAAACGGCTGCCACTCACCTAGGCGAATGGTTCCGGAAGTGGCGCATAGATGTAAACCCAGAAAAAAGCGAAGCTATTCTTTTCACACGTAGATGTCCTTCGACCCTTCACAGGAAAGCGAATCTTCGTGGCCACAAGCTCGGCCAAATATCCCTGCATAATACCAAATATCCAGCCCATCCCATGGAAGGACTCGGTCAAATACCTAGGCGTCACCCTCGACACTAAACTGAACTTCATCGCCCACATCCGCAAAGCAAGTAGAAAAGCAGCCCAAGTACTTGGTCGGCTATACCCCCTGCTGTGCAAAAAAAGCAAGCTCCTATTAAGACACAAGCTTCACCTCTACAAGGTGTGTGTGAGACCAGTAATATCTTACGCCAGCGTAGTCTTTGCTCACTCTTCCAAAACTCGCCTCAAACCATTGCAGGTACTCCAAAACCGATTCACCCGGCTCGCTACCGGCGCCGAATGGTACCAACGCAATGTAGATCTCCACAGTGACCTCGAACTCCCGACTATAGAGGAATACTTCAGAGAATGCTCGAAGTCCTACCTCGAAAAAGCATCCTCTCACCCCAACCCTCTGGTGACAGATGCGATCGACTAAGACCCGCAACCGAAACCCAATACTCATAAGCGCAGACCACGCCATGCGCTAATCCTAGTTTCCCAAGGGGTTCCGCACACCACGATCACGCACAACACTGTACATACCACCTACACGCACGACACTAACCAAACCACTTCTTCCGACATTATCAACACTCGCCTCATTGCAACATCACGCCGACCTCGCTTCAGAGTGCGGCGCCCCTGCTACACACACACGGCGTACACAAGGTACACCCGCGTTCCGGGGCGGTTCTCACCGCCCAGAGCTTCCGAAACAAGCGAAGGTGGTCGGAGAACGGACCCAAGTCCGTCTTCGAAGACCGAGTAGATTCACTAGTTCAATCGATTACATAACCAAGACACATGTAAATGAAAATCCGCCGCCGGACGACTACACTTACATAAGCAGCAGAAACACTAGGTTAGGTTTAGATTAATAGGCCGTGAGCCCCGTGGTCCGCGTGCCCAGTATCAGATTAGCTGTATACGTCACAAAAGACAAGTCAGCGCTAACATCATCAGAGAATACATATATATATAATAAATTTGTCATTTGTTGTCAATCAACTCAAAATTTAACAACCAAAAAAAAAATCTAAAATACTTTTACATAGAACCTTCGTAATTCAGCATTGTGAATACACAGATGTTCTAGTTTTCTAATTAGTATTTACTTGTCAGATTTTTATTCGAACGAAAACCATTTTAAGCCACCTATTTTAGATTATCGATGTCTTGAATATTGAACCAATAAGATATTTTTATTAAAACCATCACACTGGTTATTAAAACTTCAAAACATTGCTATAATATAGATTAATTAGAAACTGCATAACCGCACAATGTAGCGCTAAACAATGGTCAAGTGGTCGATATCTCCATTGTATTTAAGTATAGGATATATAATAATTGCTATTAATATTGTTATTTGCATAGCAATGTTATATTCCCTGACAGTATCGAGATAGTAAACATTTCAAATATTTTTTTGCATTTACGTATTAACATTTGCACAATGACAAATCATTGCCAAGCGGAGGTTGTCTGGGTAACGCCTACATCGTGACAAGTAAAGAAAGTGCAATCGGCGTCGTGACAAAATAAATTTAAAGGAATATAATATTTGTGAATAAAGATTAAAAATTTTAAGTAAATATTAAATTCTTTATAAAATATTCAAATTCATTGATTATTTATTATAACTAATTATAAAAAAAAACGAATAAAGTATTATAAGCAAAAATGTAATGCAGAAATAATAGGGTAATTCAAATTATTATCATTTATTAAGTACCTACAAGAGTGTTATTTTGGCATCTTTTATAAATAATTCTCTAAAATACTGTCTTACATTAAATACTGAAAATACTGCTATATTAAAAAAGATAACTATCTCATAGGAGCTTTATATCCTTACATTAACTGTAGATACAGATTTTTATTTGAGGTCTGAAATCACAAGTAGAGAATCTGTTTCTAGTGATCAAAAAGTTAATACAGAGAACACACACACGTGTATGGCCACTGTTCTTAGTTTAAGCTATTAACTTAATGGTTGTATTTATTCTTTATATTTTTTTACCTATAATCATGGGAAAAACAACTTCATCACCATCTGTTATTTAAATGTTGAATAACGTTTTGAATAGGATTTTGGCGAGAGGTTTTTTGGTGTTAATATTAATTTTTGTGAGGATAATTAAAAATTATCTACGTTATATTTTGCATTAATATCATAGTTGATACATAACATAAACATGTTATGTATTATGTAGTATTTATGTTGCATTAATAAAAAAACCAAATACTTCCTTCTTATTTTTTCTATTTCACGAAGCGAACAGACGGTGGTAACTGTCATCTACTGTTTGATAGTACCTCGATAGACAGTCTTTGTCCCTGCCACCAGCTAGTGTAACAAAAACAATATAAATAACATGAATAAATTTAGTGCAAGTCTCTGTGCATACATTTAGGTAAAGTTTCGTCACGTTTCTCAAAACATAATGCTGTGAGTCACCGTGATAACTGCTCCCTATTCCTATTCTCGACGGAATACAAATGTATTATGACTAATAGGGGAGGCCAATGGTGAGCATTCATAAACATATTAAAATGGTTTGGTATATACCACTTATGTTAATTTTGCTTTATATTATACATTCTTACGCAAAAAAAGTTCTTTTAGACAGAGAAAAAATATTGTAATAGATGCCGATTGTTTTGGAACATCAAAAATGTTTCATGTTGTACGTTAAAAATCTCTATCGCCATCTGCTACAGTTGATGAACATTATTACAGTGAGATGTTACCTTAACAACACCGTTTTCTAAAAATTTACGTAGTGTAAAAATTTCCTAATAGATGGCAGAATTTTTTTAACTGTAAGATAATAGATGGCGGTAATAATAATTTCAAATAACCGTTTGTAGCTCTTTATATTTACATAAAGAAGCTTAAAGAAAAGATATGAAACCCAAATATATAGTGAATAAAACTATTACAGGATTATTCGTAAATTTAGTCTGTCAAGTTATAAATTTGAAAGAATTTATTTTATTTACATGTTTGTAGTAGTGGTTTGGTTTGCCCGGAGCTAGAGTTTAAGCGCGGGAGCAAAGTGGGACTGCAAGCTGCCGGCCGGCAGTACAAACTTGTTCACCGTAGTGACAGGTGCCACACTGCTCTTATCAAGTTGCATACGCTCGCGAATTCACTCTTTTGTTTATAACACTTGTTGTATTCACTATTCGGTGTCATAAAAAAATCACTAAAGAGTTTTACTTTGGTACTTATACTATAAAAAAATGTGAATATATTTATGTGCCGTGAAAGTGTTCGGTGAAAATACCGGCTCCGCCAGTCATGTCCACAAGTACAATTTGAATGCAAAATTTGTCACAAAGTACGTTTGCTTACATTATAATCCCGTATGGATTCTGTGTTATAACGAGTTATTAAATCTTCGAGTTCAGGTGAGTTGAATAGAAATAGTACCGCTATATTACATGTTTTTTATTCGCCATTGTTCTGGTGGCTAATTTGGTGGTTATAGTGTGTGAATCAGAGCAGAATGTTTGATGAGAGCTCAGGAGTTTGGGGCATAGTTAAAACTGACTACTGGGGAGCAGTGAGCATGGACAGCGCGAGGCCGTCTGAGTTGAATGCCCGCTACTGTGACCGTCGCCGTTCATCCAATAGTTACCTTGGCAATAATCTGACTTTACTTAGTTCCTTTTTGAACTATCAAGTGGAACCCCAAGAAAGAAATCAAGTTAGAGTTGTGTTTCAATACTTTTACCCAAAAATAATTGATTTTTATTTTTCATATAAAAATGCAAACCTTGACTAGATATGTATTTCGATACGGATATACAAACATTCATACGTGCAAAATACTAATAACGCGATCTTTTAGGGTCAAAAATTGTATTTACAAAACCTATATTTTTATCGCGTTAAATTAAATATTAAAATAAAAATTATAAACTAAATGTGGACATATTATAATATTCATATTATAAAATATTAAGTGTTTTTAAACTGCATTTACAAGAAGAGAAAGTAAATATATTTAAAAACAAATGTTTATTATAAGAAGACTTTTTAGTTTCACTTACGCCGTGGTACTAATGGACCATAAAAAGAATATTTATGTAAATATAGTCAGTCATACATAGACAAACAATATTATAGGCAATCTCTATAAATGATTACAACTATTGTACACGTTTCATCGGTTTTTTTATTTAAAATATTTTATGAAATATTGTATAGCTTCAGATTGTTTTATGAACCGAATTATTTTCTTCGAATTATATTATATAAAATAGTGGACAAGTAATACTATAATACACCACATTTGTTTACTATTTAAATTTCTAAATAAATTATGTCATTGTTTGTAAAAATGGTTTTTAGAATATTTCTGTTATATTCACAAAATCTTTATTTCGTTACGTGGATCAAAAGTAAATATTTCGCCACATGTAATATTCTTTTATGGGAGGTACTCGAGTGGGTATATGTTTTGGTTCATACATGTCTCGAGGGAAACTGCCATCTTTCTTCCATTCGATCTGGTTCTGTTAGTGATAACGACGTTTGTCCTGTTTATTACCTTTTATTTGATAAAATAAAAGGTAAGTAATAGAATTAGTAGATACGAAAAACTAAACAAAGCGTAGTAATGAACAACATAATAACAAATTTTAGCTAGTTATTATTCCTAACATTTAATTTTATTTAACAATAGCGATGGATTGTTTTACCTCAATTCCACATGATGTTTTTTTAAGCTTTGTCTCTTCGTGTCGTTGGTAAATTTCACATGATGTTAGGTGACCATGATACCGGAGATGGTCATGTACTCTGGCTCTCATATTTTTACAAGCGGAACACAACAATGCTCTATGGCGGCATATTTACGATATAAGAGTAGTAACTAACAAGCGGTAAAAAATTTTTTACTGTAGACGAAACTGCACTACATGTGACCACCAATCGAATCACCAATATTACTCATACTAAAGCTTAAAGCATCAAACGAGATAAACATGCATTCTTATTGAATTGTACGATTCAATACGATAACCGTTTCGAATATAACGACGGTTAAGATATTTATTTCGAACCAAAACCTTGATTAGAAAGCCAAGGGTGATGCTGGCACCAGAGGGGTCGAGTGCTCTCTTATATTTGAGATTTGTAAATCGCGGTCCACTTTTGCTAAGGAGGTCCCCGTCCCCTACCTTCCCTCCAATACCCCATATTTCTTTTGTACACGATCCAAGAATATATTTAAGTCCCTCTTTTTGCTGCGTTCAATATTGCTGAAATTTTGCAGTAATGTTATTCAAGGAATAGCCGGTATTAACTCTGAGATAAACGGAAAATTTATTTAGAACTTGATAAAAAGATAATTTTAATATTTTGTTAACGACAAGGTAAGTAACTATCTCTTGTATTTGACAGTTATATATTTTTATATAAAAGTTTTAGTGGAGAGTATAAAATACTCATAAAATTATTAATAATTTCCTTTTCAGATTTATCAGGTTTGCTCGCGAGGAAATCTTGAAGAAACTAATTATTTCTCAAACATTATATGGCAGAAATAATTTAGGTTTTCTTTGCTATTAATAACGAGAGTAATAAAAGTAAAAGAATTATCCACTGGCAGTAATATAGTGTGACTCCTAGAAGATGATCGATTAGAAACCGCATTTAGTATATTTCGTCGTTTCAAGTGCTTTGCAGCACCTATAATTTAAGTGACAGATATTTAGACGTCATAGTTATAACGGAGTACCGTTTGTCAATGCCTTGAAGTTTTCTAGTGATATGTGTCATTTTAGTTTTATTAATGATGGGACAAAGATATACCAATAAAAAAACAAGATCTCACTGTCTATCAAGAACATATGATATTAATTAAATCTTTTGGATGTTGAGGTTTCGCTTGAATTTAGTATAGATAGTATTAACATCGGTGTACGCGGTGCTGGCACCTATCAATGTGTGCAATGTATGTATTATCAGCATGAATATTCGCAGGAGCGGGAGTTGGCTCTGGCAGATCACAATGGAGCCTTTGTAGCACAATGCCCATTTCCGATTACCAGATTGAATCGTGTCCGTCAAAGCACTCCCGTTTCAATAATCGTCAACTCAAAATATAATTTTTCGTCGTGATGCTATTCTCCACACGTGGCATTTACAAAAATATGCCTCTTAATCATTGCTTTGAAAAACAACATTAACTTCTCTTTTGGAAGAAAATATGTTTGTTCACAGTTTATTTTGAAACATTTATCAATTTTTTGTTCTCTTATAATTTTTAAGATATTTTCATTCGTTCTTAGCTATTCCCATAAATAATTAAATTAATGTAAAACAAATCGTCCTTAATTTGTAAATAGTACTTTAAATAGTAATAGTTATAAAAACGAGTTTTATTTACTGCATTAGAAACAGAGCGGAATGATATTCAATGATTCATAAACATTAGTCGCAGGGAAATAAATGTTTTAATGTTGAAATAAAATGGGAGTGATCATTATTTTCTTGACAAACTGGCACATAACAGAAAGTCGCTTGCCTCCACTCGAGTGCCCGTCACGAATAGTTTGCGGTCAGAAAGTTCCAATAGGAATCGAACTAATATAACTCCATTCGTTTTAATTCACCGCAGAGATCCAGACTCGGGGATTCTCAAAGTTTTGTTGTTATTTAATTTTAACCCCTCGTTATGCGGGCGGGTGAGTACTTATTGCGTAGTCGAGACGCCTGTTGTTCCGTTCATTGTTGCGAAAATTCAGACGAATTTGCGACGATCGCATTTCATTAGAAGACGGTTTAGTAAGAGGGGCATGACGTTGTAACTTCGAGCGAGGGTGGAGGTGAAGTAAACTTTTGGAGGGTTCTTTGTTAGTTGCTCACTCGCAGGTGGAACAAGAAGTATATGTTAATCAACGTTATTACGTTTCTGTTCTACAGTACAAAGGTGAGAGCAATTATACCGGAGGCAATTGTTCCCCGTCTAACTTTTTGATTTCTCTTTATATATCTTAGTATATCTACATAGAACAGTACATGCGTAATATTGATTGACTTTATTTACAACAATAATTTTAATTCGATATAGAGAAAGTATGAATATAGAGGTATAAATATTAAATCGTATGACGTTATTCTTAGTTAATAATAGTATTAACTAAGGTTAACTTTCGAATGAGGTCTCATTCGTTTTTACGAATGAGACCTTATTCTAACATTTTGTGAATAGTTAGATAATTTTTTTCTAGCGTTGTTTTTGGCATTGTAATACTGTTGGTTTGAATAAAAATTCTATATTTTCCTTTGAAATCACTTCATTGTTCATATTAAAACAAGGGAAATACACAAAGACAGTCATAACATAAAACATCCAACGTACGTATTAGTAGCCGTAGGTTATAGTAATACATTTGTATGATAAAAAATTATAAGAGACGCTATAATTATACGGTTCACGCAAGTATAGGCACTAAAGACAAGAAGAGGATTTTACTTAAGCGATGTTAAGGAAAGGGTCGAGGCCCGACGTGTAGTATTCATATCTTAATGCGCTCTTAGTAAAAAGAGTATTATAGAAATTTTATTTAGTAGAGGCCCGCCGTTAAGGGAGAAACTAGAGTTTGGAATCCTTACGTTACTCGTATAAATGCAACTTTTTCAATAATTCAAAAGTATACGATGTAAACATTAGTTACTATTTCAATAATTTTCTAACCTTATATGACGATAACAAAGTTTGCCCTCTAATAACTAAAGAAATCAATATGTACAAGTTCACGTTTAACTTAAATATTGACACTAAAAAATGTAATTATTCGACATCGGTTAAAACCCTGGGCAATTATTAAACCAAATAAAAAATAATGATGAGAGCTAGTTAATCCCCGGGGCAACTTGAAAAATGTTAAACTGTGGGCGGTGCCGAAGGTTGAGCCTTCATGTGGATGTAAGCTCCGTTTCTTCTGATTGTGGGTGCTCCGAACAACCGCCGCGGGCTACCTGCCATAATTTGAGATCCACGAAATTACTCATAATAAGAAGTGTTACCATTTATTTTGTAAGTAGAAAAAACTTCTCCAACGAAGCCGACTAGAATGTCGACTGAAGATTATCTCTGACTCACCCGTGTGTTTGGGACTTCGATGTTATATCTGACTAGAGTTACCTCATCAGAGTGAATTTTAAGGAAAGTGCTTCGCCCTACTTCGTGCCACGTTTTAACAATTCAGCAACGCTTCTCACTTTATTGTGCACGTATGTCGCCAACATTATGTCCTTCGTAAGCAATTCGGCAGACTCGCTGTTGGCACCGCACCAAGCGGCCACTTGAGCTCAAGTAATTTGTTAAGTTTTTTTTTAACCAATACAATGACACTGCTGGTAAAACAAAACAAAGTATGAATATAAATAGAATTTAGATATATTTTTATTAATTACATTGCAATTTTTCACTTTATCAGAACTCAAACAATCGCTCAAAGTAATTTTTTGTTTGGTAACTTCAATTGTATTTGAATTAATTTTAGTGAGACTCACAGACAAAATAATCAACACTTAAATCTATATACTGAGTTAATAATTTTTTATTAATCAAAATTAAGTTTAAATGGAGTAATAGGTTTTGTCCAAAGTTATGTTAAGAAACCGGATGTAAGGTTTTAAAAACGACAAACTGGGGACTTGTATCCAGTATGAATGTACAGAGAGAATTAACTTTTTTTACAGATTCGGTATTTATATGCAACTGGTTACAATGGTGTACACAAATATCATAGAATAATAATTGTTGAACTGTAAATTTATCCTATTACAGTCCTCAAGGCATTGTTTACAAATATTCAAGTCAACAGTGAGTTATTCATTATAAAGTTTTGCTATTACAGTCGCTGACAGATGATTATTTTACATTAGAAGTCCCTGATAATGATGGTACGCTGATGTAACTCATGCTAACATTTTTACTTAATCAAATTAATCACGTTATGACAAATTAGCCAAAGCTATGTAGTTAAAATTTGATAACATTTGTTACTGAGGCTGCGTCGGATACGACCGGGAAGCGCGAAAAGTGCGGCAGCATCGCAAAACTTTACGATGTCTATCCGCCAAGATACGGCCTCTGATCAGTTTACTCCCATACGTTTTACGTCACATATAATAATGTACATATGCAGCTCACGGCACTGCGTGCGAGATATGGCCACATAAAATTTGAGCTAGGTCATTTGACTTAATGGGGAAACGTATTGATCGATGTCGTAATTCGAGACGCTAACGGTCTCTATATTCCTTAAGTCTATTTCTTAAAGGGCGGTTAATTATTTATATCCTTCCCTATTGTTTGTCAATTATTTTACGAGTGTTGTATAACATATTCTTTTTAGTCAATCTTTGAAATATATCTATACTTTAATACAACTTATTATTATATATTACGGTGGTAATCTCGTTTATTTATATTACCCCGTCACTTCCAAAGGTTTTCTATTAATATTAAATCGATGAGTAATATACGAGTATAAAAGACACGGTAAAACACAAATTTTTAAATAAAAGTACCGGTGTTGTGCTTATAATTTTTTTTAAATATATGTTATGATATAAATTTTATGTAAAACGGTAAACACCGTCTATGAATAAATAATAGCGATAGTTAAGCTGGTACAAAGGCGTTTAATCGCGTCGGTGAATCAGGTAAAATTTTAACGTTCCGTTAGTCAAACGAATAATTTAGCGCATCAGGACTTATACACAAAACGACCGGCACTATGTTCTGCTCTACTCATATGATATATATTATATAAGATCAATCCTTTCGGTTGCGTGCAGCACAAATTAAAACTATCTCTAAACTATTTTTATTTTCCTTTGGATTCATTTTCTTTATTTATTTTATTTTAGTCAAAATAAATGTGTAATTTTTAAAGAATACGTTATTTACTAAAAACATTTTTTTCAATTTGGGTACCGTTTATACAGGTTTTATTAAGAATACTGTCTATAATGTTGTCGCTTCAACTCTGTCAGACCATCAGGGTTAATGGCCAAATAACCGGATATGATTAACTATATTGGCAATAAATTTAATTAATTTCTGAATAATATCATCCAGGTGAAAATTTTGAAATATACAATATTTAAAACATCCTTAACGTTGATTCTTGTTTCTTATTACATTGTTTTGATTACAACTTTTATAGTATTCGATAACGCTGCTTGCTTTGTTCCACGAGAATTTCTGTTTTAATTCCACGAGTGTATTAATTGGATATATTTGGAGATGGGAGGGTTTTTGAACTAGTTGTGATAGCTACCTTCATAATGTCGAGCTACCACTCAACATCATGTGCTTTGATTGTCAATGTATGATAACCCGAATATTTTATTCCTTCTCACCTGCGGCCTCCTTGTCAAAACATAATGTAAAGTAGTGGATGATTTATATCAGGGTATAGGTGTTAAAATTGAGCGCTAGCCTGTAGTAAATTACACGTAATAATAACCAAGACTTTAAAATTTTATTGGAAATACGCAATATGTATGTTTTACTCCTTCGTAATTAACCGTTTGGTTTTATTACAATATTTTTGTAGTCAATTGTTAAACGTGAACCATCACTAAGTTAAAAAGGAAGGTTTTAGACTTCTTAATATTTACATTTGGAAAGTTGCCCAATTGAGTATTAAACTTGCCTATCGTTTTTATTCTTCATTTAAAAAGTTTGTAAATAAAAGCTATATAAGAATTTCTAGTCATATTCATATAATAGTAACTACATAATATTTAGACTTAGTTATGGTCAGTTTTTATATTATAATAGTTATCGATTTGGATAAAGTTTAAGAATTTTGAATTATTGTGTTTTCTCTTCTCTCTCCCCAACAACTGCGACATTGGGTTATTCAAGAAAAGAGCATATTATTATCTCAAGGGTAGGCAACGCACTGGCATC
>DWLS01005455.1:0-12683 GCA_018246255.1 Pachliopta kotzebuea | reverse complement strand
ATCACTGAGTACGTATGATAAATCATTATACATTTCACTATCAAATATATCATACATATACATTATGGTAAAAAATAGAATTAAAATAAATACTTAAAAATTGCCAGCAAAGTACACAAATGAAATTTTTTCGTTTGCCGATGTCAAATTTTTTTAAAAACGAGATTTTTTCGTTTTCCGACGACTACGTAAATTATCAGCAAAGTGCACAAACGATGTACGTAATTTTTTTAAAAGCGAGACATCTCATTTCCCGATGTCTACATAATTTTTTTAAAAACAAGTAATCTCGGTTCCCGATGTCTACATAATTTTTTTAAAAACAAGTAATCTCGGTTCCCGATGTCTACATAATTTTTTTAAAAACGAGAAATCTCGTTTCCCGATCGCAATGTGTTAAGTAAATGACAATTTACTTATTTTTCTTTATTATGCAGTAGGGCGATGAGTCAAATGTATTAGTCGGTTCGAGCTTTCTCTTTTAACAAGTGTATAGTCTGTGGTGCGCGTGCGCGTGTGTGTCTGTGTATGTGTGTGATGCAACACGACAGTTACACTGTTGTTTACCAATAATGTGGGTTAGAAAATTGTAAAAATAGCGATGCTCAGTAATCACACGTGGGTTGCGTGGTGCTGTGGCGATAGTTTGTTCGGCTGCTGAATCTATCTAGGTAGGTGCATTAACTCGCTCCATAAATATTAAACCGGCCCGACCGGTTGAGCGTTCTCGAAAGCGAGCCCCGCGACGGCGGCCTCACTCACACACCGACGCGGGTAACACCAACACAACGACGCCCACGTAACTCGGCCGCGGCGGTGCGGCAACGTCGCGTGACGACATATTCGCTCTACGTATGTTGGTTGGTTGGACGGCGAAAAAATATAACGCTCTCTACCCGCCGCCCGCCGCCTGCCTACGCTTGGCAGACTCGCCCGACCACATTCCGCTGGCGTGCGGGCCGCCGTCAGCCGAAAAGGTCGCGCCGCGCGTGACGTCACCGCGCCATATGGCCCGCGGCCGCCCTTCGCGGGAATACTTATTTTTTTTTTTACGTAGGTATAGGTTAATGCTTGACCACGATTCCACCTGGTGTTAAGTGATGGTAAAGCAAATGTCTATTCACTAATTTTTTGAAGACGTCCACATCGTAATTGTACGGGAACACTGACGCCGGCAAGTTGTTCCGCTCCTCAGCTGTCCTTATTAAAAACGAGGAACCAAACCTGTTAGTGCGTAAACTGGTGATGTTTACAACATAAGGCGTCTTCTTCGTGTACACAACACCATAACTTGCTCATCATGAATATATACTCACTAGAATATATATAATGCAACACTGCTAACGATTAGGCGAAAGTAGGAGAGATGTTTCTAGGAAAAAAAAAAAAAAAAAAAAGAATCCTGAACGGTGCCGCTCGTGTACGTGACCGGCGTGGTTTTTTTATATTTGTGTGGTGCCCGCGACGCGTACGGTCGCGTCCCCCCCCCCGCATGCTCTCCCCCTCCGATATTTCACAAGAGGGTCGCGCAGCGGGCTGGCAACGTCGCGCGACGTAAGCGCACAACGAATGTATGTATGTGTGTGTGATGCGCGCGCGCGCAGGGACATGTTTACTATCGGCCCGCATCGTGTGTGTCATCCCGATGCGTCGCACTGCCGAGAACACGGGATACAATACAACCAAACGTTACAGAGTCGCGCGCGGGTCGGGATGGGGGGAGGGGCGGAGGGGGGGGTTAGTGCGTGAAGTTGAACAACAACACACGTGGAGCACGGGCGTGACTCATCTAATTATGATGTTGTTTTAAACAAATATACATACACACAACAATGACAAGGAAACCGTTTCGATTATATATTTCACTTCCACTAACTACGCGGCCATTGTGACGTACATCTGACTATGATTTATTAATTGTTTCACACGATCTGTGTTGTGTTATTGAAAAGCTTTATATATCGATAAATTGAGTATATGAAAGGTTGAATAACGTAATAGGGTCCCTTTCGATGACGACACGTCATTATCTGCTGCGTTTTTTATACAGTAAAAAAAAAGTTGAAAATGTAAGAATCGGAAAGACAGGTGCACTTTAAGTATAGCGTTTCATTATTAATATTGTTATATCTAGATGACTGAAAACTTACAGCTGATTACCCGAATAATTGTTAATGTTTATTTTGCTGGTGGTTACTTAGAAATGGATTGAGAACTCTTAACATCTTCAATAGAATGAATACAGACTTTTGAAGCCTATTCGTTAGTTTAATGAGTTAGCTTGTGCCATCGGGTGAAAGGGTTTTTAAAAACTATGCTTGTGACTACTGTCCCAAGTATATATGTTAAGTTAATAAAAACTTAGAGAGAACTGATTTTATTTAGTAATACAAACTTCTTATATACTAAGATAGCTCCTTATGGATAGTTTATAAACTATATGTGATTAATGGATCTGTTATTACAGTATAATGGATTCATATTTCAGTTTATCAGTGTTTTCTTTGTTCATTGTCGGTCTTTCTCTTATGATAATATACGACGGAGCAGTCCTAGATCGTATGGGAAACAAGCTTGAACTTATCCGAATAGCTTACCCAGGACATGTTTTGCGACACGAACGGTATTCTTTCCTCCAGACCATCATGATGGGAAAAGTACCAGGAAAATGTAAAGTTGGAGGAAGAAAAATGTCTTGGCTACGTAACATTACAACAAGACTGGACGAGAATTAAGTTCTACAACTGTTCCGAATGACGGTTGACAGAGAAATGTTTAAGGAGTTAAGTGTCGAACTTGATTAGTGAAGAGGCACCTCAAGAAGAAGAATGACCATATAACTTGTGTTAAAACCGGTTTATAAGTTAAGAAGGTGTTTCAGGTTACACGAGTAACGTGGGCGGTGTGGGCGGCGTGGGCGTGGGCGCGGCGAGCGGCGGGACGCTGAGCAACGGCTCGGGCGGGTCCCCGCTGGGGCGCGCTGCCGCTTCGCCCCCGGCCGGCGGGCCTTCGCCCATGGCCGCGTTGATGTCAGTAGCGGACACGCTGCCCCCGGGCAGCCCTCGTTCAGCCGGCGGCTCCCCACCCCAGCCCCCGCCCCAGCGCTCCAACAGCCGCTCGAGCCAGCACTCGCCCAACTCCTCGGGTAAGCGCCGTGAGCTAGCGACAATCCCTCACATTGCCCACATTAACGCCTAACTTACTATTACATGAAGCATTGAAGTTTACTCATTTTAATACATTCGCACACTCATTACTTCTACTTTACTATATATTGTATATGTGATTAAGAATGCGCGGCTGAAAAAAGAAATTACGGTTATATGTAAAGGAGGTAGTGTAGTAGTTGTGTTTCTACCGGCGCCGCTCGCGCTGCGACCGGGTTCGGTATCGGTTGCTAGAGCGGAGGGCTCAGCCCCAGCCGACGACCGCTGTGCCCTTACTGTTCGACCTGTTGGCCAGGTAGCCGCACCGGAGCGAGAAACCTGGACACAACCTCGCGCTAGATTAGAAACTTACCGATGTAGCTCTTACGAAAGCAGGCGGGCCGCCGTTTGTAAAGTTCCCACGTCCCAAAGTCCACGCACACGGCGCAGAGATGTAGTTAGAATGTAGTGGTAGCAGTGGGTGGTAGCGGGGCGCGGATGTTGATGGTTGTGTTGGTGCAGGCTCGAACGGAGGGCGGCGGTCGTCGGGGTCGCGGCACGTGTCCAGCACCACGTCGGTGTCCTCCAGCGAGGCGCCCGACGCTGAGCCCGCAGCGCCCTTGCTCAAGTGCACGCTCTGCCAGGAGAGGCTCGAGGACACGCATTTCGTGCAGTGCCCCAGCCAGCCGCATCACAAGTTCTGCTTCCCCTGCTCCAGGGACTCAATCAAAAGGCAGCAGGGCTCAGAGGTTGGTACACTCTAAACTAATTCAGCGTGCTTTATAATGAAGGCATCGGTTCTCTGTAACACGACAGCATCAGCATCTCTTGGGAGGGGCTGAGATTGTTCTCTTGTCTGTTGTATTTGAACTGATGCCTCCGTTAAGCTAAAGTGCTCACGAGCCGGTTTGCGCAACATCATGTTCTGAGCTCCTGGATCAGGACCCGAAGTGGATCCTCGCGTTTTTACGTACATGAGTTTCGGAAACACGCTCGAGCACTTTTTATTGATTCTGTTGTAATCCATCACCTCCGATAGCGTCCCGTTAAGAGTGTATTTGGTTTTGCAGGTCTACTGTCCCAGTGGGGAGAAATGCCCGCTAGCGAACTCCACGGTGCCGTGGGCGTTTATGCAGGGTGAGATCGCGACGATCCTGGGGGAGGAGTTCAAACCTAAGAAGGAACGGGAGACCTAGGGCAGCGCCGCAGCGCCCCGACTCTACCTCTTGTCCCTCGCGCTGTGAGCAGCGAGAGGAGAAAGGCCCTCGGGCCTCAACGCACTCGGCCACTCGGCCAGCGGCCTTTAGATTCTCGGTGAGCCGGGCCCCGGGCCCAGGCTCCAGGCCCCAGGCCGCCGGCGCGTCCGGTGCAACCGATCTGTATATAACTTTGTAAATATTCGAATTAATCCGGCGTCGGCCGGCGCGTGAACCGTATTCAGCGTTATGAATACACATACAACATACATATATATATATATATATTACTTATCGTTTTTCTGCCGCGGCGGTGACTGTGAGGAGCAGCTCCTCGTTTGTAGCGACCCTCCGCCGCGGTTATACAATATTCTGAATATAGTACATATCCGTTTTGGAAGATTTTACACGGATCTATTGTGTGGCGGGGTCGAAGTGCGACCGCGTGCGCGTGCGCATGCGCTTCCGGGGCCTTTTTGGAAGCCGTTTCCTCACTTACCTTCGGGTCCCGCACCGCGTTGACCTCGGCATTTGTTTGTCATGTACAGAGTCGGCTCCTTGTATATTTGTATTTATTGAGATTCCAATGTATAGTTCTTTTTAAACGCGATTGTGATTATTTCAGAGTGGCACGAGTTCCGTTACTTACTCTGATAAGACGACAAAATTCGTCCCAACGATCACCTCCGCGTACTTTGTCGGTGGCTCGGTTGGGTCGTGGTGAGGGTTAGTCTCGTGGGTGTGAGCGTCCCACGCCCCACGCCCCCACGCCTGGGGTCGCGCCTAGTCATTTTGTGAATTGTCAAATTTTCAGAACCGCCAACTAAGCGGCCGTATAGGAACTCTTAAAACTCGCTGCTATACTTGTATAAAGTGAAGTAATTATATTATTATCATATATATATCGTAATGTTTAACAGTTGATAGTGTACCGGCGTCAATTTCGAAAGCTATCAGGATTGGACGGTCCACTTGTTCGGTTTTCACAGTACTCACTTTTGTGGTTTCTCCTTTTTATTTTTCCTTGTGCATATCGATTTGTTTATTGCTAATTTTAACCAGTGTTGGTTTTAAAAAAATCCCTACCGCATATTGAAACTGTCTGCTGAGATTTTACTTCATTAGTTCGTAACGTTATATATTTAGATTTAACACAAAGTTTGTATTGTCTTCACCGCCGTATGCAAATAGTAAATTAAGTAGAATAAATTTTCTTGTGTTAGTCAAGTATTGTAGGTTTATCTAACGTTCACATGACCTCTATTATTTATACCCAGTTGGTTAATTTCTTTTTGTTTAATATACAGCTTTTATATTTATTTCGTACGGCTTGTAAATAGCGCTTCTTTGTACATATGTAGTTTACTTGTAAATACATACGCGGTGGGTAACCGCTGGAGACGTTGAATGCAGTATTAAGGACTGAACCTCCTATTTAAGCAATTACCGTTTTTTTTTTATTAGCTCTCCTACATTGGAAGTGTAGGAGAAAAGCTTATATTTTCCTTTTCTACCTTACATTCAGCTTTATATATCCAAGACACTAGTATTTGAAACGAGATAGAACGTTGATGATATAATTGCTATGTTCGGTACAAAGGACGGATTGGTGTCTCGGTGAAATATTTACACTGCGACATGAAAGACGATTTATAAGTCTTCTAACTGATAGATTCGAAATTGATGTCGTGGGGTAAGAGGGGGGTCCCGGGCCCGGCGTACAATCGACCCCCGAGGTGACAAATATGCGTATAAAGACCGCAGCGGATCGAGCCTCTTCTATTTCACGCTGTTAACATATTTGTAAATAACGGTTTCTTTTATATTCGCTCCGATAGATTAGAGATTAATCTTAAAGATGTTCTAGATCGTCATATCTGCTGTGCTGGTGATATCTCTCTCACGGACGGCGGTGCATTAGTATGTAGTTTATTTAAGCACACCAAGCTCAGTCAGCTCCCCGTACTTAGAATTGTTATTAGATACAAAATGTAATTCATTGAATCTCTTAGTATTTTCTATGTATGTGACTATATATAATACAAATGAAGGTAGAGCCCGAAAGAAATTGTCTTCTTTTTTATTTTTACTAGTGTCCCAAATGCGTTCCTTGGGGTCCGGGCTTATTCTAATGTATATATATATAATAAACGAACGTGTTGAAATAGTATGTTCATTTACAATATGCATATTTATCACCTCAACACTTTATAGTCCGCCTGTACCCATAGGCTTGTTTGTAGCTGTCGGAGATGTTTCGACACAAAAAAAAATATAATAATAATTTTGAGACTTGTATCTTTCTTACTGTAAGCAGCAAGTGAAATGCTTCGATTAAGACGTTAATGTAAATGTTGGTGAAATACAATTGATGTGATTTTTTAAATTTGCGATTTTATTTGTAACACCCGCACCTACCCTTTTTCAACAGGCAGATTTGAAGAAAGTATTGTAAAATTGGTGGTAAACAGGAATTTGGAAATCACAGACGTGAAGTTTAATTATATCTTGGAACTGTTGTTGGCCTTATTATTTAGAACGAGGAGACAAGCAACTGAACTACATAAAATGGGACCCCAAGATATTGTTGGAATACACCTTAAAAACCTTAGTAAAAATGAGAGCAATGCTAAAGTTTGAAAATCGTTTTGTTGTAACAATTTATAAATTGTATAAATAAGTAGTACACTTCTTTGGAGGGGAAGAAAAGTATACTTATTATTACAAGAATCCTATAACATATTTAATATCTCTTAAATCTCATTGGAACTCTGCAAATATGTTTGTCCAACTGTTAGGTTGCTATAAATCAGTTTTTAAATTCAATTGAATAAATTGTTTCTTCTTTTGCCAACAGATCGGAGCGCGGGCGACAGGATGCAGGAACCGCTGTGTCTCACCAACAGATGAGGTCTACTGCTCCGCGGTACCCAGTCGATCGATACTTGGTCAGTACGATACAATAAATTTTTTAAAGATATAGATCAATACTTGACCACGATCCCAACAGTGTTGGTAAAGCGCATTAACCTAGCAAATGACTGTTCACTCTTTTCTTGCTGTAGCTCGAGGAATTAACATAGATTTAACCATACGCTAAAGTTATATACTATCTTTACAACATTCTCTTCTGATATATAATTATCACTATAAATTCCGAATCTTGTCGAGTAGATATAAGTGATGGTTTATTTACAATTGGAATTTTGTACATAATATTTATTGCTATATTTATAGGTTGAAAGCAGCACAAAGTTAGAAATGGTAAATATCACCGATGATGAATTATGGAATCCAGAACCGGCAATGAGACCGGAAGACGAAATGATGTTAAAGAAGCTGCATGAGATGCTGCAATCAACCGCGGACGACCTCAAGCTGATTTCCGGAGAACTGATGAAATGTCGCGAGCCGAAAGCGCGCTTCAGAACCGCACCCGCGCCGTTAGATGAACAGTTTAATGAAAAAGTTCATATAGAAGAAATTGTAAACGCAAAATTTGACGGGTATAAAATTATCGAAAAACCGCCTCGCAATAGACCTCCAAAAGTTGAAGAAAATAAACATTTAAATCCTAGAACGAAAATCTCAAATGTAACAAACCATGTAGGTCCTTCTGCACCACCCACAAAAGTTTATAGAAAAAAAATGTTAGCTATGGCACCTGTAAAAATTGTACAAATCGATGAAAAACCTGTGAACAATTTGAAGGGCGTTATGGTTAATGAGGCTAAAAGTAAAAATACTCCTTCCATTTCTTACAACGAATTTTCACATACATACATAGAACCCAAAAGAATACAACCCTATCAAAAACCTCTGCATATACAAGCGATGCCAAGTATCAATATTAGAAGTGAATTAAGAGAACAAAAAGTCTTACAATTAGATATTATACCGGAGCAAAAGGATTGCGCAGACAAAGTAGAGAATGCAAACAATGTTGCGGTGCTTGCTTTGGAGCATGAAAGTCCACCAGAAATAAGGAAAAAGTGCGCTACAAATTATCCACGCATTGTAGTCGAAGGTCCTGCCACCGCCAGGCCCGCCGTTCGCAGGATATCTAAAATGTTGACCTGCGAGAGTAGCGATTCGAGTAATAAGAGTTCAGGTACACAGGACAGAATAATAACTCAAAACCAAACTAAATCTAACATCCGAACGACAAGTAAACCTTTCGCGCGCTGGGATGGTAAACTTTATAAAAGTTGTAAAAATAAAATTGATACAGAGAGACCCCAACACCGCAACGTAGATGAATGGAAGAAGAAATTAAACATTATATACGGCCGTTCCACCACCTTGCGCCATCGAAGAGTCCCCGCGAAGCTGGCCTCTGGAGGATCACCTACAAAAAGTACAGCGCCGGTGCAAAATAATGTCAGGTCACAAAACTCATTGAACAATTTAGAGTATATTCCGTATACAAAGCTCACATTAGGCGGAGTAAGAGTTAGCGACATCGAAAAAGAAATATCCGATATACCCGACAAAAATATTCCTCTCAGTCCAATTCTAGATAATATTTTAATTCGGGAAAATTCCTTCCAAAAGAGCCCCGGAAAAAAAGAGCGAGGGAACAAGAACATACTCACTACGTCAGACGAAAACTTACTCGAGGAAGTCTGGGATATTGAAAGAAATATAACATCGACGTTATCGAAAAATCTTAAAGACATGGATAATAAATCATCTTCGAGAACATCAAACATTACCAGCGAGAACGATCGGAGTGAAAAAGCGGACTACGCGGACGATTTCGAAGACGAACGATCCGATAACGAGAAGTCCGGATCTGACGAATACAAACCGAAACGCGAACAAGACGACGACCGGCCGCAAGGTAACAATGATAACGCTCGTACAAACATAAAGGACGCAACCTTTACGAAATCTTCCAATCTCTCCTTCAAAAACTCCGTAGACATTTTCGAATTCGTTCACTCGATCGATACGCAGGACAACGCCACGCAGAGCAACACCACGCACAAGATATCGCTGAAGGCGACGCAGACCTCGCCGAGAAGCGTGCAGCCGATACGCAACGACCTGCGGACCGCCGCGGAGCCGCCGCGACAATCCCACCACCAGCGAGCGATCAGTGAAGACTTCATTAAGAAACTCATAGTCGACGAGTGTACCGACATACTGCAGAAAAACCTTGCCAAGAATTCCGACACTAAAGACAACGTCGGCGATAAGAAAAACCTTGCGGCCTCCCAGAAGAATACGCAGACTTCTCCCGCGCACGTCAAAAGCGTTATGACTTCGCCCGCAAGGACCAAGACCAGAACCACATCGCCGATCGTAATCTCCCTGGCTGTAGATCATCAGACCAGTCCTATAACGTTCCCCGGGGAGGAGAATTTACACATCGAGTTGGACAAGGCCGACGACTTGACCGTGTCTATAAACCTGTCGTCGCCTCGGTTCAGCTTGCGCCTTCCGCAGACTTCCCAGGAAGTGCTTTCTAATCTCGGCGCCGCTCCGCCCAAACTCGACAAGCCTGACAATATAACCATACCAAAAATCAGTAGGATAGCGAGCAGTTCAAGCTCCGCCGACGGTGATTACTCGTCCTCCGACATCAGCAGTTTGGGCGAGATTAACAATGAATACAAAAAGAGATTAAGGAAAACTAAAGTTCCTGCTTTCTTCGAATCCAGTGTTTCTTCCACAGCGTCCAAATCCAATTCTGATTCCTCCAGCAATATCCTGCCTTTAAAGAGCGAAGGCGAAATTAGCTTGAGACAGATCGATAGGAGAAAATTAAAATTTAGTAAAAGCGATGGTGAAGTCAGTGTCGGACAGTGTCGAGCTGATGATAGGTAACACGAATAACGTAGGGATGGGAGGGTGGTGCTATTTACCTGAAGTAGGTTGGCAACTCGGTCGCATATGGCCAAGGAATCGAACCAAGGACCTCCTTGTTACTAGGCAAGTGAGATCAAGTGGTGACGTGCTGCTAGCTGATCGAGTAACTCGGAAGATGGGTGTGGATGTGCCTTATGGAGCGGTTCAGCCGCCGCAAGTACAAATCGGTTATCGCCGCATTCGTGATACTTTAGCTGTAAGTAGGCTAAGCAAATGTTCGGATATTTTTTTACTGCGCCATTAAGTTATGTATAGATTTTATGTACAATAGATCAATAAAAGTAAACCTCTGTTTTAACTAAACGTCTTATTTAACGTCATCTCTGCATTCAGTTGTATTACAGTATTTACTTTCCTTATCCTGTTTACTCATAAAACCTTTCGATTTTTTATTTTATATGTCTTGTGGTGCAGCCACTTCACTCTTTTCTTTTTTTTTTTATTATATACATAGCATACAATTAATATTGAGAGAAGCGAGGCTACACTAGTGATGGGACTCGAGTGATTTTTTTCACTCGAGTTAATCTGTACTAGTAACTTTCTAACTCGAATGATTTTTATTGACTCAAGTCACTCGGAATATAAAACTTGAATGACCAAAATTTTAAAACAAATAAAACCATGTTAATTTTACATAGAGAATGTTTATTCATTTTCACATTAAGGTAAAAGCTCCTCAAAAAAATCTAAACAAAATGTAAAAAAACAGAATTTCCCTTCAAACTAAACCTGTCATACATAATCAAGAAATTTCTTCTATCAACTATCAGTCGAATTTAAATATCATAATTTACTACAAATAAGTTCTAATCCAATTTATTCTAACGCGGAACTTTCATGAGATTCAAATATGAACAATTTTATTATGCTCTTACACAATTTAGGTAACAATAAACATATTTTAAAATATAAAGTATGTTTATTGTTACCTAAATTACCTTAATGTGAAAATGAATACACATTTTCTATGTAAAATTAACATATTTGTTTTAAAATTTTGGCCATTCAAGTTTTATATTCCGGGTGACTTGAGTGAAAAAAAATCATTCGGGTGAGAAAGTTACTAGTACCGAGTGATTCGAGTGAAAAAAAAATCACTCGAGTCCCATCACTAGGCTGCACCCACACAGTTGATATATCATCGCTTCACCTGATGATGGCTATCATCCTCAAACAAGCTAGCACGATATATGAGACTCAATCGTTTGAGTAGCTACAAAAATATAAATTATTGTACTAAAACATCTGTAAAATAGTCATCATCGTGAAGTAGCTTAAAGTTAAGCTGAAGTTAGTGTTTTTCCAACGAATCCATAAAATATTACTGAATACAATCGTTTGTTTAAAAGATCTCAAAGTTACCACAGCGGTGTAAAATGAAACATGTATTCACTAACCAATATTTTTATTTACGATATAAAATTAGTATTAATAAAATTTTCTATATAAATTGACATTAATTAGACGTGAAACGCCCACCACTGGGTACACCTCGATGCCCAGCAAAGTACTCCCACATCTCATCCAAAACCCGTGTGACAATATAACTACATCTCCGTTAAGGCTACAGTTAAATATATTAGTGTGCTAGCTTATAGCGATACAATTGCTTTGAACCTATATATCTATACATTTGGACTACTACTATGCTACGTAGCACAGATATAGTGCCCTCTATGAAAATCAATACGATACAATCGATGTTTAGATCCAGAATTCAATGCCTAAGCTAAACGTTATATTTAAAAAACTCCTTGAATTTTACTAAATCGTATAACTATTTCGCAAATCATCTTTGGTTTAATTCGGCTTAAGAACCCATACCCAAAAGCCAAATGTATTTCTTTGAGCGAAGTAAATAGAGCTATTTGATCGATCCATAAAATTTCCTATTTTAAACTAATAAAAAATATCTTTGCAAAATTGTATTAAGATTGTACAAAAAACATGCAACTACCCTCCAATTTTTAAAAAAATTTGCTACGACAATTTAATTTGTCTTCCTGTCCTTGATCAGCCAGAAGTTGTCTATCACCTGCCCGCCGAGGTCCACCGACACCTGGCGTGAAAAACGATATGTTCATTAAAGATCTCCATTAATTAATATAACTACGTTTAAAGATTTTTTAATATTATGAAGCTGTATAACCTCACCTTCTGGTACCTCTTCATTGCCTGTGAAAGTGTCTCTTTCTTCGTATCTATTGATACAATTACTCCCACTACCATAATGATCCTCAATTTAAAATTAAAAATCAATTCAATATTAAAAGTGATGTTAAATAAACCTTATAAATATCCAACTGTGAATCTGTATCGTGAAACAAATATTTTGACTGTGCGTCAATTGTTCATCTTGAAAACAGCTTTGAGAGTTCACCGGGCGGTTATAAACTCTGAGGAATATGATTACCTCCTCGAGCGTCGAGTTTTTCATATCTCGTTACCCAAAATTAATACATGT
>DWLS01005454.1:0-12687 GCA_018246255.1 Pachliopta kotzebuea | reverse complement strand
TTAAGAAAACTATTCAGATCTTCAGCTATTCTTTTCAATTGATGATATATAAGACTTGTCTAGTAATATTCTTTTATATTGCGAAACAATTCTTCAGCTACGAGAAGTACGTTTTCGAGAAAATATGTTCTTCAGGATCAATCTTGGGAACAACTCAAGAAAGGGATCCCTTTTCTCATCTTTACATTTTTTTTCATAACTGGGGCGCAGGTATAAGGAGTTAATAAATAATAAATATAATCGATAAGGAAAGGGGCATTTACGGCGACCTTTGATATTAATTAATTAATAATGCGATGTGGAGTGATTGCGCGGTACGATATCATCGTAATGAATAATGCAGGACACGAGCGTGCCTTCACTGCTTTTTATATGTCTTATACGACTTATGATTTATAACAAGACTCTAGATTTACTGACAGCTTATTTTATATTACATAACAAAGGGTCGAACCGATACACATATATCTTAAACTTCGTCCATAACCATTTCTAAATAATATCTAATAGTAAATTATATAATATTTGTATTTTTATATGCTTATATAGATTAACCACCCAAACTACTCTATAAAAAATCCCTCTGCTGAATGTCGGCGTTTTTTTCCACATGAAAAAATTCAAGATCTCAAACCACAAGGTCAACCGACGTCGCATGTCTTCAAAAGCTGTTGTTTCTATACAGTATTGGTTTCCTTACGGAAATCTTAATTTAGTGAATACTAAACCTATCACTGGTTCACTTATAGCTCATTACTTGCGATCCAAGGTCATCATCACAAACGTCGGAACGTTACTATTTGATAGTAGACCCGTAGTTTTTGCGGAAGGTTCATTGTGGGGTTTAATCCGTTATCCATGACCGTTACAACCAGTTCCTGCATTTATGCCGAAGACTTCAACACAAAGAGAATAATTCGTAACAATAGAATGACAGGCATCAATTGTTGTCTAAAAATTAGCACAACGTCATTTTTGATGTTGGTTATAGGACTCTATATATTGTTGTTAATGCGGAATATAATGATTTTTTTAATCGATTTTGAACTATAAAAGGATTGTGCTTTGGAAAACAAAATTGAAAATACTCTGTAGCAATATCCTTTTAATTTTCTACAAACCATACAGTTTTTGAAAAGATATTAGAGTGTAAACGCAGTTGTTACACTGGTGTGGCAAATGCAGTGGGTTCTATACAAACGAACTTTCTCAAAGCCCGCGAGCGCACTCAAAGGTCAATTGTTCTAGACGTGGACCGTTTAGAGGTGGACAGGCTCTTGCTCTAGAATACCTTTATTGTGTTGATAACAAGTTACTTTTACAGAAGTGGGTTAATAGAACAATAACAGCGATAAGCAGGGCGCACAGAAATTTTGATAAACTTTGTTTTGTTAATATAATAACTATTCTGACAGTTACTCTACTTAGAAAGTATGGTGAAAATTGAAGCCAAAATTTTTTTTTGAAATCTCATTGCGTTTCGGAAAATTCATATTATTCTTTTATAAAGAAAATGTTATTAAATTAGTTAGATAACGAGATATTTACAGGTGGTAGGTTTCTCTTGCCAATGACCGTCTATGTAGGTGGTACCACCTCCAACCCTCTCTGGCTGACTCTGGCTATCAAAAATAGGACAAAGCACTGAAGATGACCACCGAGGGAGTTTTGGTTACCACATTTTTAATCCCATATAACCTTGAATTTCCTCCAGAAGCAGGATATTTTGTGATGGCTTTCTCCGCGACGAAATAAAAAAAGTAATACAAACAAATCTTCCATTTGTACTGCTAAAGAGTAATGTGCAAACTTTATTGTGTTCCGAATTATAAGGCACTTAAAAGCTTGTGAAATTACTGTGGTAACAACACCTTACGTCGCTAGGCGATCACGTTGCAATAGGCGTTTATTATCAGATAATCGCCTATATTGTTTCGACTCATCGTCGAATAATAGAAAAAAAGATACGAAATAAGGCAGAATTGCTATCTATGATTTACAATTGTTTTGATAATATTAGAATTTACTTCATGTAAAAATTTAAATTGATCATAGTCGACACATTATCGATAATCACTAAATCTCTAACGTGTGAAATGTTAGGTTAAACATCGATGAATCTTTCGCTGGGCCTGTATTGTTTATAGTAGAGTAAAACAATTAAAACATAAATCTCTATGAATTAATAAACATTTCTGAAAAGCTAAATATTAATACAGTGTTACCCCATCCCTGCTTTGCCAGTTTAGTTCACAAAGGGGGTAGAGGGGAAAGAAAAGCCCGCGCTCGACTGATTATTGTTTTAGTTTACTTTTTACGGCGCTTCGGTTGGCCGGAGGCGTCCTTAGCGAAGGGTTATTTCAGTTACGACGGGCTAACTAATTAACGCTTTACTAGGGTTCCGTCGCCGCTCCCCATCTATTTCTGATGTGTTAACATTTATATGGCGGTTTCTTTGGTGCCCCAAATAACTCGACACATGAAAAGCAATTCAAAATTTTGGCACTAAATTTATTTAATATTACAGCGGAAAATATGACCCAGTCAGAGATTACGTTTGGGAAAAGACCTTTAAAATATCTAGACAATTTAACTGATGAATAAATAAAAATTACCATTAACAGGAAAATTAATTAACTATGTCGATAAGCTAGTTCCCGATAATAGGATTATGTAGATTAATTGGAAACTTCTTGTCATTACATGGCATGTGCAACTGGCGCCGGAGTACCTACCCTCTCACGAGCTGTACACCTCGCAAGGTATTAGACGCGATATGGAAATTATAACTTAGTACTTATAATTATCAAAACGACTTATTATATCAATTCCTTTTCCTGTTGTAAATAAGTTTTTAATTAATGTCTTATTGTTGTTAAGCTTTTTCCTTGTACGGTTCTATTTGCATCGATTTCTGTGTCTCAGTTGTAATCATCTGAGATCTATGAATATTTTTGAGAACACGCTTGTCCCCGTCCACGGCCTCATTATCACTTACATTATGAGAAATTGTGGTGAAGTGGTTAGAAAAAATACACTTGTACATTTGAAAGCGGTGTTGTTGAAGCCTGTTTACAAAACAGTAAAGTTACTTAGAGGCTGGTTTTTGTTCGGTTTAATGAAATAGACTTTTCGGGGCATTTTTGTATTTAAAATCTGCGTTATATTCTACAAACAGAAATAATATTTAGCTTTCTCTGCCTCTCTGTAGCGGCCTTCAGTAGTAAAATAAACCGGGTCACAAATTCGCTAGTCGCCTTTATAAATTCCTAGTTACGCGGCCTTTGTTGCGACTTGACTTATTAGTACGTGAGAAGAAAATTAAATATGAACATTATTAGATGCGTTAAAAAATTAGATATAAAGCTGAACTCTTTATGGTAGTGTTTTATTGCTTCAAATGTTTTGTTATTAATTTAAAAAAGTTTAACTGTTGATGGACGCAGAAAGCTTTACATTATTCAATCTTTTAAAACACCTTGCTATCATTGTCTAATTACAAAGTACAACACAAGGGCCACATTTCAATTGCTTACAGATTTAAATAAATATTCACTTATCAGCCGAGTGGAAGCTGAAATTTGGGTTAACCCAAAAAGTTTTTGTTATTCATGACAAAAAACTTTTTAATCAATAATTGCTAAATAGATGGTGTTTAGATTGATATCGTTATTTTCAAAACTTTCTTATTGAAAACGTTTATACTATATATAATTAAATAAAAGTTTAAAGTGTTAAACGATTATAATAATTTAATTTTGATGAATTTAGGCAATAATCATAATTTTATACACTATCTGTATTTGCAAGATCACATGAATATGTTAATTTATTAATCAAGAATAAAGGTTTGTTTAAAAAATTTAAAAATCAACGTAGCAAACATTTATATGCACTAGTTATAACAAAAATGTAAGTAATTTAATGCAGTTAACTTTATTGGATTTATTAAATTATTTAATACCGCGATGTTTGGGGGCTTTGTGGTAGCCACGGTCATAAGAGGACTTGACAGATGTCATGGTCATTAGGTAGTACCTACAGATTTTTAAGTATTTTGTTCGCAATCCAATCTCTGCGCAATGAGCTTAATTTATATTTAAATAGTATGATATATTTTATTTAATTAAATTAATAAAGGGATTTCTCGCAGGTGAAAGTCTGTCGAATCGAAATATTCGAAGATTTGTCTATTGACAACATAACAAAGACATCAGAGAGATTAACAATAAGTTTTTGTTATTATTGTTATAATAAATGAGTACTACGTGAATGAATCTTTTATATTTAAGTGAAGTGAAATCCATTCGGATACGAGCCAAAATGCCGTGACATTTAAAATGTAATTAGGTGTGCATATGGCTGGCATTCCGCGAGACCGTTTCGACCTTTAGCCACTTGTTTTAGCATGATTGTGACTGATGGAAAGTAGTTATTTTAGTTATATAGTTATGGTCTTACTTCTTCGCGGTCCTAACATTGTGCCGAACAAAACTAAATTACACTCTATTCTAATTTTCATAAAGCACGATAAAGTATATAACAGGTTATTTAATTTTGTATGAGACTTGAATATGAAATCTTTTCTCAAGTAAAAACCTTAATTTAAATAATCATTTTGATCAAATAATTGTTTAGTGGTTATATACGAGTACCAAGGTGTTAAACTTCGTTATTTCAGCTAAAAATAAAGACCTTTGTTTTTTATAACATTTTAGTTTCTTTTCGTTTTTAGAACATACATTTCAGATATGTGTCTCCAGGTACATATTTTTGTATGATTCCAACCAAAAATAACTCTCTACAGTTCTTTGGAGTTGATTTTTATACGAAGAAAATATTGTAAGTATCGTCACATTTCATTGCAGCGCTAAAAATAAGTTCAGTACTAATGTCTTAGATGAACTTTAAGTGCCATACAAAGATTTAAACTGTTATGTATATGCGTTAATAAAGTAGTCAGTAAATAAAATAGGATAATTAAAAAACAGTTATATTTTAAAGGCGCATAAAGTGAGACCAAGAGTACAGCGTGCGTTAAGAGCTCGTACGTAATATGGCACTGGTAGTTACGAGATGTGGTTTTCTATTGTTTAAAGTTTTATTATTTTGTATAAAAAACATTGTAGCGAATTTTAACAGGAATATAAACAAGTTTTAATAATGTTTTAAATTTAGTAACTGTAGAGAAAGACTGAGTTGAAAAAAATTGCTTCGCCGCGTGACGTAAGTTAAAATATGAATAAGTCTGAAATGTGTAGATAAAACAGTTTAAGCAAGAGTATCAGAATTTTTTAAAAACATTATACACTATTAATATTTATTTTATGTTATTAGCAGATGATATAAATAGTTTTAAAACATTTTTACCACAATAATATAATGATTAAGCTTTTAAATAGGGCTTAAAATAGCTTCTTTCTTTCTTTTCTTTCATAAGAAGAACGAATATGTAGGATCTTCCGATTCTCCTGCTATTTTAAACAAAATAAAAGTACATGTATTATTAATGACATTAGACAACAGGCAGTTTTACCACAGAAGTATAATTTTTATTGGCAACATGATAATTTTATAAAATTATGAGAAAATAAGGTTTAGTGTGGTAAATGAACCAACCTAGTGTTGTATTCTAGCTCTTTTATGTTAACAGTCGCAGCACAGCACTGTCCTGACGGTAAATTATTTCAACATCATCCGCTTGCTGTAGTCTTACAGCCCGCTGGACATATGCCTCTTCCAAGGAACGCCACTTAGCCCGGTGTAGATTATTTTTATACATAACTCCGTCAGATATCAAGCATGTTAAAAAACTCTACCACCATTATTTTTTCTTTCTTTGTCATGTTAAATACATTTCTACTGACGCCGTAAATCCATCCATATTTAACTTAATTTTAACTACTAAAGATTGTGTAATGTTAAGATGTTTATTTTTATTCTTAATTCTGTTACAATAGCAGTTTACATTTTAATTTTCCTGCTTTTGTTTTAGCGACGATTATATGCTCATGATAGATAATAATTATCTTACTTATATACTAATTAATTGTTTAAGCATTTATTCAGAACATAATTTAAGAATGTATGTTTTTTTTAATATCTTTAAATAAGCATAAAATCCAGGCGGTGTTGCTAGCAAAGCTGGATTCGCACACGGATCTGCCCGAGGTCGACAGCGGCATGCCGGACTGGTGTTTGTTTATGATATCTATCGCTCAGTTGTTCGTATCTGGGTGCGAATTGTCGTTCAGTAAATACCGCACTAATTCTCTACGGACGACATTCTTCTACTAAACGGATTGCCAATCCAGACTATAAATTTTGACAAAATGAATTAATTCATTCATTAATGTAATAAACACTTTCAATTATAACATAGTTATAAGTAGTAATGTAAATATGTTATATGAGCAGAAAGTTCACCTGATTATAAGGAAGAATTGTCAATTTTGAGAAGGGTAATCCTGAACTTGCTCATTGTTTTGCGATCCCAATGTTAAGTCTCTTCATGTTTAAAGGTTGGCTGATAAAACCTAAAATAGTCGGGCCTCTTATGGAAGGTGGAAAAGTTCTTAAGTGGATGTGATGCTGGTAAATCTCATAACTCTTGACCTTAAATATAATAGCGAACAATTTTGGGGAGTATCTAAGAGCGCCTTACTTGCATTACATAACTAAATTTCTCCGAGTTCTGCACAAAGTTCTCTTTTTAACACTGAGAACGTTTAATTTAGGTTAAAATGTCTCTGTTTATCTGATTGAACTCTGGTTGATGGAGCATGCTGTTTACTTATACTTAGTATATTGTACAAGTGAAATGCACATAGTATTCACTAAGGATTATTACAGATATAACAAGGTAGCTGATATTTTTTATCCCATTAAGACGTGAATAAAATTACCTAAAACTGTTATAATCATATCTAGCAGTTAATTATTAAGGATATTAGATATCTTGAGATCAGAAGACCCAAATCCGAAGTGTTAGATCAACCAGGCCTGTTATGGTGAAGGATGGATGCTTACTTTACAAGCCGCGATACTCACCGACGTTGTAGTAATCGTGAAGCGTATACAATGGATAATCACCTAGTTTGAACAGGTACGCGGAGAGTAGAACTGCGTCATGCCTTTGGTCCACCTGCCCGGGATGATGAGCGGTCGGCCTCATTAGTGAGCTGATCGAAAAGTCCGTGCTCCCTTGCCCCGGAGCCATCCAGCCGCTCACGCTGCACAATTTGCATTCTTCTTTCATTTTATCCGTGTAAATATATATATATCCTATATCCGTTTTTTTTGTACTCGGTTTGTACTGGGCACTGGTAAATCACATATAAAAATATCCAACTTGCTCGCACATCACAGAATATATCACAGCACTGTTCAGCGACGTCTCATATCCCTCTTCACGCAATCACTACTTTTTCACAGTGAATGTAAACAATTATTTACCAAATGCGTTTACTGAATATAACAACAACTTAAAACCGTCTATGTTTTAATGTGTTTGCGATGTACCTTTAAATAAATTATACAATAATAGCCTTCAGGAACAATCTAAAAAAAAAGAGAAACACTAAACGTTAACCCTTTCAACTGTATCTGAAATTCAAATGAGCGTCGTATATCGTATGTTATTATTTAGCATATTCCGCATTATTTGACCTTTTAAATCATTGAAATGTCACAAAGTGAGCCGAAACCATATTTCAGTTTTGCAACCCATTACGTCATGGCGTCACACCGGCTGCTACAATGTGATTAAACATTTCCATGAAGCTGTCAAAATCCGGTCATATTTCTAAGTGTTGTTTACAGTCGATTGTGTATTACATAAACGAACTAGTTGTATACCAGTTTGGTGTCAGAACGGAGCTGCATTGCGGACTTACCGGGTCAAAAAGGTGCATTGCTGTCGCGATTCAGTTTCATGCAAACGATGCGCTAGCTCATTGCCTAATTGCGTTTAGCGACCTCGTATGTAAACGTATTCAAACAATAAATTATTCAAACACAAAATTGATCTATTTATGAAAGATATTCTTGATGTTTGAATTAATGAATAAAGTTTTCGACTTATGTACATTCTCAGTTTATATTCGTTAAAAGTTTTTGTAATATTAGTTTCGACGGAGTCGTAGATGTTGAGAGAATAACGTCGCAATATGCAGGCGGCCTTGAATTGGCACATAAACAAGCGTCACGTGTACCGGTGGAAACTCATGCCCGATCATGCAACGCGACTGTTTTTCCACCCACCTCCATATCTAATCGTTTATAATTTTTTTTAACCATTTTCTTACTGTCGTTAATATATTAACATTTATTACGTTAATGCTTCTTAAATGTTATAAACAGCAGCGACTTCAACGAGTTCATAAATTAAGAAGTTATAATTGTTTTTTTTTAATAATGAAAAAGTTCCCCTAAATCTAGGCTAGGGACATGCAATCGTCCGTTTATACATGTTCATGTTTAGTTAATATTATCTACTCTTTACACCTAGTCCTTGCATTCTAGTTATAAACTATAGCACATATTCTGATGTATGTATATATTTGTTTCATTATATGCTGTCTGTATTATTCATTAAAAACCGTTGGGTTAGGCAAACGGTAGTACAAAAAAATCTTCGAGATTCTTCGGTAACACTTCCCGAAATTGAAAAAAGGGCATTAATAATAGGTGTAACAGCACGTGCGATCGCGGGTAAGGCAGCTGCTATGACAGCTGGTGTGGACGGAAGGCCTCCCCGTTCGTCCCGCCGCTCCACTCCCCGTTCGGTACTACCTGCCCCACAACTTGACTCACGACCGAGGCTAATTCAAGTTTTTTTAACGTACATCAGTATTCAACAAGCGTAACATAAATATCGGCCCTTAATTAATCAGATCCTTACTTAATTATACGAATTAAGGGACGTTAGACTGCAATAAATGATGATTAAATTCGGACCCTCGGAGATCTAAATGTCCCCTTAGTTTCCGTCTGTTATTTACTCTACAGAACTTAAATGATAGTTAAATAAAACACATCAAAGAAAACTATTAATTTTTAAAATATTTTTTCTTAATTACTGTAATACACAATAAAAACGTCATAAGTATGAAAATTATTGCATTATTAACAATTTAAAAGTTTTTTACGTGAGAATGATTATGCTCAGTAACTTACTAATAAGGAAAACGAGTTTATAGTTCGTGGTGTAATTGTTTACATAACGTGTGAGGAAAAAAATTGTACATATAATCAATATAATGAGCCAATATTTATAAATATTTGACGGACACTGATTAATAATTGTACTGGTATCAAAAAACTGAAAGCCGTAAACAGTTCATTAGATGCATAAATATGGTAAATTATTTACATTAAATATATTTTTTGGTTTTGTTTTATGATGTACAAGAATGACGATTTAAACAACTCTAATTTCAATTATTTTTCAAAGAACCTGTTTACAAATAAATCACGGAACCAATGGAGGTATGTTTCTCTTAATTTAATTAACATTTCGTACAATTTTGTAGCTAGCCAATATTAATCCGAAAAAGGTTATGTTGATAGTATCTATCAAATAAAATAGCGCCTCAGTTCAATGCGATTGGCAAAGTATACTGGCGTTAGCCCAATTTGTTTTCGCTACGGCCTAGACTAACATTGGCCGGACCCGCTTAACATTATTATGATTTATTATTATTTACTAACGGCTAACGCCCTTCTAAATAAAAACGGTAGCTACCGAATTATTTTCGTATTTAATATTATTATTTAAAAATTATTTAGAGTTGGTGAAATCACTTCAGCGAGAGCTCTCTTATCAGGAATGTAAATTGTCATTATCGATTGCCATATCGGCGACAATGCGATAGCCTAACTCGATACTTTCATTTTGCTTATTGCGTATCACTTTTATTCTTTAATCTCATATCATAATAGCTAAATTTGTTTTAATCAGTGTTTCTTACGACATTTCATTGTATTAAATTTACCTAAAAATATTACATACATATTAAACGTACTAATATAGTTCATTTATATCAAGAGCATTAATATCATTAATCCTACTACTCGCCCATACTTTTATTCAGAATTATTTAGGCTATTTCATATCATTAAGTACAATCAATATTTACTTTAGTTATGTTATATTTAATCAGTTTAACGCATTAGAAAGGTACAAAAATATCAAGATTTTATAAATAATGACCTCACGTGAAATGAGGCTGATTTGTTATATATACAATGGACTTTTTCCAATAAAACTTACATTTTGTATTAACCGAAATGAATAATACTAAATTCGAATGTGATTATCAAAGAAATATTGGATATAAATCATGTGAGTAGACAAAGGTAATACTGTAGACATGTACGACAATGTAATACGAAAGCACACTTTAGTTTCATAAGAGTTTGTTTTATATAAGCAGAGCTTGCGTAAATGCCATTTAGTCGCGGGGCAATAACGCAAGTCCGCGCTTGACGCGAGAATTAAACATTACCAATAAAATATAGCTATTATAACACATAAGAGATATCAAGATGTTTACTCTCGAAAACATATTAATAGAAATCTAGTAAAGAAAGGAAGTAAGCCAACTGATAAATCGAAAATGAACAATGTGATCCGTGGCGACCTACATACAGCAAACGCGAAGTAGAAAAGAGCTTTGAAAGAAATATTCGTATTGGGCAGCTAACGGACAAACAGGCGGTATTACAAATTATTCAAAGCGATGGTCACGAGAAGATAATTTATTTGTGTCAACTAATGACAATAGATGTACATGTATTAAGAAAGGCCTATTTCGAACATGTTACAAAACTTGGAAGTTCGGTGGCAAATAAAAAATATTCTCAAAAAAAAAAGTTTTAAGTACACGGAGGTAAAACTATAAACTTTTTGTTACCTACAACTTTTGATCCGGACAATAAAATTGTGTTAAATCAGATAAAATTAATTAGAATTAAGTAAGCGTTACTATAACAACAATTATGAAAAGTGTAAAATTGATGAGGATTAATTAAAAATTAAACATTAAATTATGATAGAGTATACCCCAGACTTTTAGCTGATATGATTACATAGGTAATTGATATCTTATAATGGAGTGCATAGCAATGTGAAATTATTTGCGATAGAACTATCGTTGAAGAGGGCCGGAGGGCAGGGGAAAGTAAGCCTTTCACTTTGCCTGCCTAACTCTATACTGGATAATACAGCGTAGTCCTACTTGCGCAAGTAAAAATTATCCAATAACAAATTGTATTTACATTGAACATTGATTGCATACATTTGAATTTTAAAGTATGTTAAAATATTATAGTAGTTATATTTTTTCACTAGTGCGCTAAAACTCTGTGCGCATGTAAAATAAATGAGCACGTGTAACGAATTGGTATTGTAAAGAATTTTTATTACAATACAATTTAAATGTAAGTTTTGAATATAATTATTAATTTGCTGGATTCTAATGATTGAGGAAAACAGATTGATAAATATTTTATAATATTGTATATAATCAATACATGTTAGAGAGTCTCTACTTCACATATCACGTACTCAAAAAAAAGAAAACATTTTGTTTTATCTTTAAGATGTAAGTTTTGTTCCTTTCCAATTCGCGTTGCTCAATTGCTGTTAATTAGTAACAACTGTTACAAACGGAGTAGAATACAAAAATGCTGTCCTGTCTAAACTATTGACGATTTAACGAATACTATTTAATATCAACAATTGATTGAGGTATTACATAACATAATTTTATTATTGTTAAATCCTACACTAAAAGTGTCTTTATCTTCTCGACTGCCTATTTATTTCATTATATTTGTCTGAGACAATGTTATCATTAATAAGTGCCCTCTAATAAAACTTATCATTAAATTGTTACCAAATAACGTTACATAATTAAATATTGAATTGAACTTATTATTCAGAAGTTTTCAAGCTTAAAATACCTTAATAAGTTTCTGAATTTCGTCGAATCGCAAAAGTGAAGAATTTTAGTATACTGAAGTAAAATGTAGGTCTACAAGTGATTACTTTTAAATATAGAAGTTGTTTGGTTTGTGTTTACGGATAACTGCGAAACTGCCGAGACACAGTCGCCCGCTCAGATTCAGTACATAGATTAGCCGTGTGCCGTCCAAATGAATACTTAATAGGTTGTTGACATTCCGTCAAAATGGTAATGCGACACCAGCGTTCCGTCTCCATTTACGCAGACGTACCGCCTATTTGATAAGTCCGAAAGTAACACAAGCGTTTATACACCTACGAGCTCGTTATCCTAGATAATTTCAGTTTTAGTAGCTTAGCTAAACAGATAGAACTCGTTCCACATAAAGCGAGAATGTTCGCAGTTACGATCAGATCAGCCAGCGCCTCTGACACCGCACCGGTAGAGTGACATCTAGTTATTATTTACATGTATAATGAGTTTTAGTTAATGCTGAAAACGCACACTTAACACTTTGGCACTACACGACACTAACTCTCAAACGACAAAATGAGTTTGAATCGCGAACGGAAGCACTGCACGGTTGGTGCGTCGTGTTTACTGTTGGAGGCGCGCTTTTTATTGGGCGCGTGAAACGAACGTCCGCCGGCGTGGTTGACAGTCAACTGGCGTGTTGCAAGGAAAGCTGCGTGGTGGCGCGGCGCGGTAGGCGGCGGGG